>JAAKBH010000324.1:425000-487500 GCA_019776075.1 Amaranthus palmeri
TAGATTGGTACTTTCAAGTTGCAACTCACCATTTCTAATGCTTGTTTGTGAAAAGATGGCGTGCAAGTAGGCACCACAAGATTGCAAGCAGTTAGCTACACACCATAAAATTGCCACCAAATACAAGTAGGAATTATCTGGTAAAGGTGCAAAGGCCGGAGGGGATGGGAAATCGAGCTTTGGATCATGGGAAAAAATGCATAGTCTCTTAACACTCTATTTAGTTGTTTATACAAAATCATTCGGGGCTCGTGAGCCGCATCTTTACAGAAAATAGACACCAAAAAGAATGCAATCAAGACAAAGTTGAGCAACTGCTGATCTTAACATATTCTCCAAGTATGTGAGCTTTATATATCTTCTATAATGGGATATGTATGCATCAATCACACACATAGATCCACTTTTGTCTTCTATCATACTACACCGAAGGCTGACTGAATAGTGGATGAAACTTGAGATGCTAGCGTCTGAGTGGCAAATTGTTGGAATTGCTTTTTAGCATCTGCTCAAAAAATTATAGTATATCTCAATGAACCTTTTCATATACAAAGAACTTAAAAAAACAAGAGAATATCGTGAAAAAAGGGTTGATTCTTGTATAATAATTATCATGAAACAACGGTGATATCAAAATCGAATCAAACAACTTATTTAGGACAGAAAACAGAGTTCAACTTGGACTCTGGCATAACCCAATCTGGTTGGAACAACCAATATTTGTACATAATCCATAACCTAGTTCACAAGGATGTCAATGTGAACAGAACAGATTCACATATGAAGGAAACATATCAAACAGGAGAGAGTTTCTCATGCATTCCAATAACATAATCCCATATATCCCTATTATCAAGATTTGAAAATATATCAAATAAGTTGTAATAAGTTATCTTGGTGCCCATATTTGACAAAAGGGGCAGAGACATTCAATTAGGTTTGATGGAGAAAACCATATAGAGACATCCAATTAGTTTATAATGGGCTTGATCATAAAACCAAACAAAATCAACCAACAATGATCGATCAAGACTTACTTTCTGTGCCCATATTTGACTAATGATGTGTTCTCTCCAACTAATTTTCAATTATATATAGTTTAAATAAGTTAGAATAAGTTCAGATTTGATTTAGTTCACTTTAAATAAGTTCACCTCAGTTCTAATACGTGTTGTTTCACTCTAAATTTTTGTCAGTTAGAAGGTTTACTTTAGCTATAACAAGTCTTCAAATTACATTCACTTCAGTACAAACAGTTATAAAAAATTCTACGGTCTAATCTTTTTAAAAAGTGTGAACTAAACAATTTCTGTTGAGCAGTACTAAAATGAAGCAGAAATGTAAGACCATAAAACCTGAATGGTGCTGAACTAAATTATATTTTAAGTACTGATTCGTTGTAGAAATCAAGCATAAACCTTAAGTGTTTATGTTGATATTTCGAGGTTAACTTTTTAAAATGCATCCCATTGCCTTGCCAAAATGTGCCCACTAAGTCCCTCTCTTCCCACCATTATTTTGTTTCTCATCACCATGGACCACAGCCACCAAATTGCAAAACCAAAGCCCTATCTTCAAATTGAGAAGGGTGCATCTAGATCAAATGTATCTCAAATCTTGTTCGAGTCACACACAATAACTACACAGCCTCATATATATCCTTATAAATATATTTAGTAGGGATGGTCCATCAGCACTCAGAATGCATCATTGTCGCAAAAATACATTAATAGTAAAGCACTACACATATAGGTTCCACCAGTTATACCGAATATAACTGGAGCCAGCACCGAAGCATCCATATAATATGCTTCAGATGGTTCAAATAATCTCTTCTATTCCAAAATATGCATTCCATGGTCCATCAACAATTACAGTGCATCATTGTCTTAGAAATACAGAAAAGTCCACTTTATTCGATATCCCAAGCGGATCATCAACATCCCATTGTAACAATGCCTTACGTACCGATCTTAAATGAAACCGTGAAGGCTTTCTGCAAAGTCCACTTTAGCGATTTTTGGATATAGAAATGTAGGATGACATTTATTATTTGCATTCTAGTCCCTCCATCCCATTTGATTTGCACCTCTTTCAAGAGGTGCAAATATAACTTTGTAGTTGGTAAATAAGACCAATAACAAGTGAATCAAGTAATGAGTGAATGAGATTAAAAGAGAGAATGAGATTGTAGGTGAGAATTGAGATTGAAGAGACTTGTAAGGATAAAACAAAAGAAAAAAAATAGTGCAATGTGACACAACCCTGAATATAAATTGCGTGCATTGCATGCAAATTAAAATTGATAACGGGAGTAGTCTCCAACTCTCCACGTAGTAAGTAAAGATGCATTGATTTATAAACAAATTTTTAAGAGTTGCTCGAGTTATGCACGATAATATAGGGAACCAAAATTATCATTTTCTGACGGTTTGTTAAAAACCATGTAATAATTCCACTCACCTTTGCGGCACTTGGTAAAACCAACAATGTTAGCGATGCTGAGAGATAAACAAACTGCTACAACCAGGAGATAATCAGCTTGAAACCGTATTAGAGAAAAGATTCCGAGAATAATCCATGCAGCAGCCTGCAATGATCAATGGAAAAACTTCAACTTTAGATTGCAATAGTATTAAAACAAGAATCACACAATAATTCTTCAAAGATAAGACATGTTTGGTAATTGGCTGTCTACTCTAGTACAATACAAATTATGAAAAAGCCTCATGAGGCAGACAGACAAGATTTCAGGAGCAGCAACAGAAAGTTATGAATTAAGTACTCCCTTTGTTCCCTTTTGATGTTCCCATTTGTCATTTAGGGGTATTTCAATTGATGTTCCCACGAAAAAATCTTTCTATTTTTATCATATTATTTTAGTCATATTTAACCCTAATTATTACACATTTTGGACAAGGTTGTCCTTAGTTTTTATGAAACTCTTTATCACAATTGAATTCCTTCCCATCGGATTTAATATTGCCAAAAGTTATGTTTGTGGTCCCGATATGTTCCTTCTTACAATTAAAATCAAAATATAAAATATTTCCATCATCTACCTTATCATAAATTTTTTTTAAAGATTCTACATTAATTCATGTGAAAATTCCTTATGAGAATATCAAATAAGAACTGAGGGAGTAACACATATATTTGGATGCCCTTGAATGAAAGCCTCCTAATCATTCGAAAAAATGAGTACATAATTTCAAAGAAAACAAAGTCAAACAAGAAATATCGGATCAAGAGCTTCACTTACTGTAAGATAAAGGCTCCACCAAAACAGCCATGAGTCCTTCTTGTTCAACCGTGCCAATGACTATGCAGCACATGATAAAATTAGAAAGAGAAAACACAAAACAATCTTACCCATGCCAATAAGAAGGGTTTTCATGTAGCAATTCAGAAAATGATAAGCAATTTCTAATGTAATTTGTCTATTGCACGAATTATATTAGTACTTACCTCTTGATCAAGAGACTCAAATTTCCATACGCTTTCTCCCAAATCATTAATTTCATTCCACCACCTCAACCCAACCAAAATACGACCACTTACATTCTTAACAACCCAAAAATCAAGAGCTGCAAGAAGTACGGTGATTACAAAAATAATCACAAAGTTGTCAACAAAAAGTGCTGAGAGAATGTAAAATGCCAAAGCAGCAGCCTGTACAGCACAAACAATGTGTTATCAAATGCATAGGGAGACAACAAAACAAAGCAGGTATTAGAACAAGGCATGCCAAGGATTTCGTTACAGCATACCTTAAAAAGTACATGGAAGAAACACGTCTTTGGATTTGCATAGTTTTCTGCAGGAGGCTGCAATTAGAGAGATTATAATATCATTGACTGGTAAAAAAAAAGGATTGAAGTCCATAGTAAAAACCAAGGAATAGAATAAACAATTGCATGACTGATTCTCGCAATAATTCTTTCAAATATAACAGACATGTGCACAATTGGAGTAAAGTACTAAAGTTTGGCGGTGAAAGTCTACAAACCACCACTTACTCTCATAGTGGCTGTTTAGTTCAAGACATCAATGAAGTCTAATCAATGCAAATAGAGACTTAGAGAGCAGAGAACTAATTCATTACACACTCTTTTACTAAATACTGTAATTTTTTAATTATTATTATTATTCTTATAGAAATTCCTTCATGTCTCTCCTCCCTCACCCCTCATCCCCAAACTCAAAAGCAATCTTTTAACCAACCCAACCTCCACACTTCCACTAGCAAGCATAGAGAATTCTGCAGTTTCTCTCTATGTATGCTCTATCTCATCACTTTTGCGAGCTAAAGACCCAAACCTGTGACACGGCCTTACCCCACGGAAATACATCTCTCCTTACCCTATGAATCAATTTCACCATTATCAAACAAAGGAATTGAATCAGACATATTTATTTATTGATATTGTTCCAACAATACTTCAACCAAACACTTAATGATAAGCCTTGCCACTTGATTCTCTTTGCAACTAGTTCTCAAGTCCAATTACACACACTCATAATTTAAGTTCTATCTATGAGTCGATCATCATCAACAGACAAGCAATACAATTGAATAAAAATTGTAACCATCAACTGTTAATAGGTATATTTGGTATTAAGATTGTAATTAGTGAGTCTTAGTAGTATAAAAGGGATATAATGTTGTATTAGAGTTAATGAAAAATGAAATAAAATTTCTCCTCTTCTAGATTTCTTCTACTCTCCTAAAAATTCTTATATTCTCCATCTTTTTCCTATTCACATGGTTGTGGAGTTTCAACAACCATAACACTAGTATCAGAGTCATTCTTTCCTTGGCACCAATATTTTTATTCCATTCGTTTTCTTTCTTTATCCTATTGAAACATTTATTTCTTGTCATTAAATAATACAATCAAATTGCACACACCCAATTTGTGAAAAGGCATTGCCATGGTCATTTGAGTTCTTGAATTATTTTCTCCAAACTAGAGATATCTTTTAGTGTTTGCAAAGATGAAGAGTGAAGAGTTTTACAAAACCATACAATTTGAAGAACCAATTATCCCAAAACTTTAAGAAGCCAAACAAAAGAAGGTTATCAAATCTTTTAAACAACTTTTGAAAGGTGAATGTTTTGATAGTTGGGATAAAGGATTGCGTGAATGGTGTAAGGAACCAATTCATGATCATAATTGCCAACATAATAGTGATAATTGGAGTTCTATTGTAGTATATGACGAAGCAAGTGATTATGTGATTGCATTGGAGATGTTCGATATTGAAGCAAATACCATTCAAGAATTAACGTGTGATTTAAAAATTGATACTCAAGAATCTTTAAATGTTGATCATATGAATTCATGTGCAAAAAGTAAGTTGGAATCTAAAGGCTTGTGCATATGGATAATGATTTGGTTTAATTGTGTGATTGATGTCATGAGTGAACATGGTTTAGATGAAAATCATGAATGTTTTGTGGCAATTGAACCTAAAAATTTATATTCAACACATGGGGAAATTCTTGAAATTCATTCAATTGAAAGTTCAAATATCCAAACTAAGAATCTTCCAAGAGAAACTCATCAACGGGGTACTTGGTTAAGAGTGCAATCAAGCTCCAAGAAAATTAAAAGAAAGATATGAGATGTACAAGAAAAAATGAAAAGTTTGGGTAGAATATGCTAAAGTAATGGTTGACCCACCTTGGTTGTTAAAAATCAAGAAACGGAAGATTTCTATGCATGTTTTTAGTTTTATTCATGAAGTGATGAATAAGTACAATAAAGATGCCTTGTTACTTGATCATTATCAACAATCCGAGTCTCAAAATCACAATGTTACTCTTAAAATTCAAGCAAGTGTTGGGGAAAATAAAAGTATTGTAGCACAAGTTTCAACGCAAATGATGTTGGCTCATTTATCGGCAAAGAATATTCGACTAATATTGAGTTTCAAATATGTTGCTCGAACTCATTTGGCATGGAATCAGAAATTACCGAGATTGATCTTACTTCATGTCTCACTGTTTTGGGCATTTTTTTGGTAGTGTTTAGTTTCAGTTAAAAGTTGTCTTGTATTTTTGTTTAGATTTCTTAACATAGACTTGAGGACAAGTCTTTCGAAGGGGGAAAGTATGTTATAGGTATATTTGGTATTAAGATTGTAATTAGTGAGTCTTAGTAGTATAAAAGGGATATAATATTGTATTAGAGTTAATGAAAAAACTGAAATAATACTTCTCCTCTCCTAAAAATTCTTATCTTCTCCATCTTTTTCCCATTCACATGGTTGTTGAGTTCCAACAACCATAACATCAACTTCTTGTCATCTATTAATATTATGCAGATCTTTACATAAAGGTAAACGGACCATTCTGTATTCATAATTCTTATTTCTTCCCACCACATTGGCCTCCATCAAACGTTCGTCGCCTTCTAACTATATTATCTATGATTATCGACACAAATTTCTTAAAAATTAATCTCTCTTTCAGGTAATATTCACCAACATTTTCCTTAAGTTTTGCAGAAAACATACGCAAAAGGAAAATTCAGATTTAAACATGAATGCAACACAAATCAAGGTCAACAAAAAACAGAGCTTCAAAGTAATGAAATTTTTACTCAAACTCTCATTTAGGTAACCATCATTTTCCTAAATATTTCCAGAACACATACGCAAAAGAAATATTCAGATATAAGCATGAAAACAACACAGAAATCACAGCTAAGCCCTGATAAAACTCCAAATAACAGAAATTATTAGTGTTAGATCTAAATGGTGATGAAAATTTACAATTAAATTCAAAAACCCTAAGTTTATTTCACATGCATCGCAAAAATTCACAACTAAATCCAAAAGATGATGAAATTACTTGGATCGGATCCATAAAGAAGAGCTAGACGAATAGAAAATGAAATGGCGAAAATTGCGCGACCAAGGATAAGTAGACTTCTCTTCCTCGATCTACAAGGAGTACGAGCGAGCTTTCTTCGTCTGTTTTCTCTTTCTTTTTCGTTTCTTCTGTTTTTCTCTTTCACCTCCTTATTGTTTTAATCTGTTTATTGGACTAATTAAAACTCCTATTTGTTTGCAACTTTTCATCAATGCGTAATTCCAAAATTTTACCGGGGATGCAATTCAAGTCGAATCCGCCTCTGATTCAATTTGATGCGTGAAATTTAATTCGATTTGAATTTGAGAAAAATACTACCTCTTCGAAACAATCTAGTTGTTCAATTACGGTTATTAAATATGGTGTGGAGTCCATTCAAAAGATGATAGTTGAATATTTTAATTGATTAAATTAATTGTAAAGGTGGTAGTTGATGTATTGTAATTTGTAAGTAGTAAAAGTGAGGGTATTTTGGTCTTTACACGTGTGAATATAGGGTATTTAGGTAAAAGAAAGATTGACAAAAAAAAATGTCCGAATCAAGTTACATTTTCACAAATTCTTGTGAGAGACGGTCTCACTGTGAGACGCTCTTTATAAATGGGTTGAATAGCCCAACTAACATAACTATTATCATATCAGGCGGTCTTGGGAGAGAACGTCATAGAATAAGACGACTCAATATTCCAGGTCATCGCGCTTTCACTCTTCTTTTTCATTTTCAGGGCATTTTTTGTACTACTTGAGAAATTTAATTTTAAGAATTGAGAATTTAAGATAAATATTAGGAATATAAGTTAATTTGGCTCAAGTTAAAAAGAATGGAAGATTATGTAACTGGGCTCAAGTATATTAAGCTTTAATGGATTGGGCTTGAAAGGCGTCTTTCAGAAAGACGGTCTCTCAGGAGACTAGCTATACTCCTAATGCCGCAAACAATGGAAATCAGAATTTCTTCCTACCATCACTATTCATCATCTTCTTTACAATCATCCTTTTCAAACCCTAGTTTCATGACTCCAAGGACTAAAATCAACAAGCCATGGTCTCCACTCAAACCATTCGAAAATTCACTCGCTCCTTTCCCATTTTCCATCTTACTTTCGACTTCAATTGAAACTGGGCAATAACCCACTTTTTCTGAAATTTCGAAGGGGATCAATAGCACCCTCATTGTTCTTTGATTGTTGCATTGAAACCGAAATCTCCTGTCGCCTCTAATTCTTGCCGCCATTGATTGAGGTAGTATGGAATTTTATTTCTTTTGTTGTTTTTTTTTAACAAATTCATAATATCTTGCTTTCGTATATTCTTATTATTATACTGGAACATTTCTTTTCTTTTCATATGTTATTCTATTAGTTTATTACAATAAGCTTAATTGATTGTTTCAAGATTAGGTGGAAACTTATGGATTTAATTGTCGATGTGGATCTTTTGTGGTTGTGGATAGTATCAATTTAATGGAAGTTGAGATCATGAGTTTTGATTAGGAATTAATGAAAATGGTAAATTTTGGGGGTACTTTAATATTCTTGGTTGGATTAATGAATTTTTATTCTTTTTTTGTGGAAGTTGTCTTGATTGTAGGTTTGAATGACTATCTTGATGGTTAATTAAGTTTAAATTTGAAGAATATTATTATGTAGGGTTCTAGTAATGTTAACTTTTAACATGCGGAAAACTAAAACCTTCCCAAGGCCCAATTATTGACATGAGATGAAACAGATAAATATTGGGATGAGAAAATATACCTTTGTAGCGTGAATCCACTAGCAAAATATAACCACGAGACAAGAACCGCAAATGAAGTTCCTCTAGTGTAGTCCACCAACAATGTCTCGTAAGACCTCGTATACTAGTACGTAGTTTAAGAACAATTCTTAAACTAATTTTGTGTGTATACAACTCTTGTATTATTACTCACAATTGCTCTCAATTTTCTAAGAAAATAATAATACCGACGGCTCTCAATTTTTCTGATGAAAACAATACCCACGGTACACAATTTTGCTAAGAAAATTAACACCACACCCACACTCAAAACCTAAAGCTAGGAGCTATTTATAGAAGATAAATACTCAATGAAGACTTTGCAAATTCCATAACATAGGTTACAACACCTAATAATGCTAATTACTCATTTACATAAATGGGTGGAGTTACTAACTTAATATATGTACTTAATATAACTTATTATATTAAATAGTGAGATTATGACTAATATCTAGTCTTACTAAATTAATCACATGAACCTAGACTAATATAGGTCCAAACACACAAAATGGTCTCACACATTGATACAGTGTGACCCAATAGGTTTAGCGACATTAAGCTCGTACCATTATCAAATAACGGTTCAGTTACGTTTATTGGTCTCTAGTAAAACATAAACGTTACTCAATGTCCACTAAATTAACGTCTCGTTATATACTGACTTAATTACGTTAAACGACATATAAAATATTCACTTGATTATTGAACATTTCTAACAATCTCCCACTTGTTCAAGAAACAAGTTTACTAGAGTCGTAGGACTCCTCCCACTAACTCCCACTTGCTCCAACAAGTTGTGAATCTCAAATCCTTTGTCAACTTTAGTCCTAATCAAACATAAGGTAAGAACAACTGTCATCCTTATTTGGTCTGATCATGTTCCTCGGACTCATGAGATGAACTGAAAAACAAATAATTATCTCCATAATCTATTTGAGCATGGCCATGCATTTTACAGTTTCAACTCTCCGAGTGGCCTGAAACTAATAACCCCAAAAGGGTATGACAATTCCATCTTATCCCTCCTCTATTCGCTATGTGATTCATAAAATTCCTGAGTACAACCCTTATAGCCCCCTTTTACGGCATGGCGTTAGATTGCATCAAAGAACAATAATTCTCACATACGAAGTCAGTGAGAAATTCAGGTCTAAGGATTCTATTTATAAGTCAATTTGAGATATTCTTATGACATCAACGTTCTTAAAGAATACTCAAAAGCGGGTCATGTCCAAATAGAGATACTCAATCTCTATCAATGCGATTGACTAGACATCCAATGTCTCTATGATCTATGAACACGATCATCAATCAACAACATTCTAAAAATTACTGGTAACTGGCGTCCAACTCAACTACCTGGCTAGGGACCTGAAATAATCTAAGTTTTCTAGTTCAGATTATAGGGTTCATTTGTCAGATCACATCTAACAACCTATATAGACTTTATAGATTATAGTTTGGACTTCATTTGATTCTAAACCATCATTAAATGAATAAGTACAATACTTTAAAAGGATAATCATGAATATATGCATCTCATGCACAAAACTGACATCTAAACTCTTGATGTCTATCCCAACTAAAACATCTCATGATTTTATTGAGACAATGGTTTAGTTATTAGGTATAGTTACCTAATAAAATTTACGCTTCTATAGTTTACTTAACATCATTTGTAGAATTTTCTTTAGTTCAGTTGGAACTCTTCCAACTAACATCGCTTTCGTTTAGATTAAAGAAGTAACTAGATTACAATCAGAAAGTTAGCATCCGTGTAACCCTTTACACATGATTTAGATACACCTCCAAAACCCAAGAACGTATCCTTAATCCTGTTAAGGTACGTTAAGATTCTTGATCGTCGTCCAATGGTCATTACCAGGACACGATTAGTATCTGTTCGTCATGCTCAAAGCACACGAAACATTTGGTCGGGTACATATCATAGCATACATGATAGATCTAATAGCTGAAGCGTATGGAATCTTACTCATCATCTCCAGCTCATCAGGTGTCATTGGACACTGCTTCTTGCTAAGAGATATGCCATGAGACATGGGAAGAAAAACCCTTCTTAGAGTTTGTCATATTGAACCTATCAAGGACCTTATCAATATAAGTCCTTTGACTAAGCCCAATCATCCGTCTTGATCTATCTCTATAGATTCGGATGCCCAAAATGTACTGAGCCTCTCTAAGGTCTTTCATAGAGAAACAACTACTTAGCCAAGCCTTAATAGACTCAAGCATTTGTACACTGTTCCCAACAATCAGTATGTCATCCACATACAAAACTAAGAAAACAACAAAAAATACTCCCACTGAGTTTCTTGTATACACAAGACTTTTACCATCCAAGTCAGTCTTTATCTTATAAATCCACTTGCACTCGATCAGTCTAGCATCTTCAGGCAAGTCAACCAAGTTCCAAACTTGATTGTCACACATGGACTCCATTTCAGATTTCATGGCTCCAAGCCATAGTTCAGAGTCAGAACTCTCCATTGCTGCCTTATAGGTTGTAGGTTCTTCCTTATCTAATATAAGGACTTCATGACATGAACGATATAACCCTCCATAGGATCTTTTCTTGGAGGTTTACTCTGCACACTAGTCCTACGAACTAGGACATCCACCACCTCAGTAGGTACAACGGGTGCCAAAACTCGAGCTCCCATTGGAGAAACAGTCTCTCCCACTAGAGGAGTGATTTGAGACTGATCATCTTGAACTTCTTCAAGAGGAAATATTTCTCCCACTTGGCTTTTGAGAAAGACATTCTCTTTCTAAAAAGACACCTTCGCGAGCCACAAACACTTTATGCTCACTAGGATTGTAGAAGTAATATCCCTTGGTTTTTTTGAGGTAACCGACAAAGAAGACCTTATCAGATCTAGGTTCAAGCTTATTTGGTTGTAAACGTTTTATATATGCTTGACAACCCCAAATCCTTAATAAAGACAACTTAGGAACTTTTCCTGTCCATAACTCATATGGCGTCTTATCGACAGCATGGGAGGGAATATGATTTAAAACATGAGCCGCTGCTAGAAGTGCATAACCCCAAAATGAAATAGAAAGATCGACTAAACTCATCATTAAACGAACCATATCGCTCAGACACACCATTTAATTGTGGGGTTCCGGGCGGGGTTCGTTGTGAAACTTTTCCACAATTTTCTGATGATCAATAAAGTCTTGACTCAGATATTCACCACCTCGATCATATCTAAGTGCTTGAATCGTCTTGCCAAGTTGATTCTGTACTTCATTCTGAAATTCTTTGAACTTTTCAAAAGATTCAGATTTATGTTTCATTAAGTAGACATATCCATATCTACTTAAGTCATCAGTAAAAGTAATGAAGTATTCATACCCACCCTAGCCGAGATACTCATAGGACCATATACATCCGAATGTATTATCCCTAATAAGTTACTAGCTCTTTCACCATGTCCAGTAAATGGTGATTTAGTCATTTTTCCAAGTAAACAAGACTCGCATACTTCATATGATTCAAAATCAAATGAGTCCAATAGTCCATCTTTATGGAGTTTTTGAATGCGTTTCTCATTTACATGTCCTAAACGACAGTGCCAAAGATAGGTATGATTAGAATCCTTTGATTTTAGTCTTTTAGAATTGTCCACGTGATAGTTTTGTTTATCATGATATAGTATTTAAAGGCCATTTATACAACGCCCTATACCATAACAGATTTCATCTTTGTAAATTGAAAAAGAACCATTCTTTATTACAAATGTAAAACCTTTAGAATCCAACATCGAAATCGAAATCAAATTTCTATTCCTAGATGGAACATAATAACAATTTTTTAAGATATAACAAAATCATAAAGGTAAAGATAAACAACAAAATCCTACGGCTAATGTAGCTACTTTAGCTCCATTCCAACGCGTAGTACAACTTCAACTCAGCAAGTTCTCTACTTATCTGCAATCCCTGCACATTTCCATAAATGTGAGAATCACAATTGGTATCCAATACCCAAGAACAAGAGAAAGCAAGGTTGATCTCTATCACATAGATACCTGAAGTAGAAGCGACGTTTCCATCCTTCTTGTCTTTGAGGTATTTTGGACAATTCCGCTTCCAATGACCCTTCTTATTGCAATAGAAACAAGTTTGATCTGAAGTAGCTCCAGACTTCACCTTGGTTTTGACAACTTCTTTGCCTTTGCCTTGGTTAACTTGCTTCTGTGGCTTTCCCCTTTTCTTGAAGACATTCTTCCTTTTCTGAACCATAAGAACCTCTTTCTTTGGTTAAGTGGGAATAGTCTGCTCAGCAGTTTTGAGCATACCAAGCAACTCATTGATGTTTTTCTCAAGTGAATTCATATTGTAATTTTGAATAAAATTGTTAAAACCATCATGTAAGGAGTGCAATATTATGTCAACGGCGAGTTCTTCACCAAACTCAACACCAAGGCGTTCCAAATTTTCAAAATGACTCTTCAGTTTGAGAACATGGGGACCAACAGGATCGCCTTTTTTGAGTTGGCTATCTAGTATAGCCTTGACTGTCTCAAAACGTTCAGTTCTAGTGTGTTTCCCAAACATAGCTTGGAGTTGATCAAGGATGTCATAGGCTTCCATTTCCTCGAATTGTTTTTGTAATTCAGGAACCATGGATGCCAACATCAAGCATGTGACATGACATCTAAAGACCTTTCAAGGGCAGCTTCATAAGCCTCCCGGTCCTCAGCAGATGCATTAAGTGCAGGTTCATCAGGAATCGAAGTTTCAAGAACGTCCAGTTTTCGCTCATGTTTGAGAACAATTCTCAAATTCCTTGACCAATCAAGAAAGTTGTTTCCATTAAGTTTTTCCTTTTCGAGTATTGACCGTAAACCAAAATTAGAGAATGCGTTATTGTTCAAATTATTAGCCATCTACAAATGAAATAATTCAAAGTGTAAGAATTCTATGATTATCATGAATGAATAATTTTTAAACAAATTTAAAAGAAATTCATTCCACCAAATTAAATTACATGTCCCTTTTAATTTAGTGATTCCAAGACCCCATTTCCACTAACTCTAAGCAAGCTTTGGCTTGTCACCCAAAGTTAATGGTTATAGGTAAAGAAACTATTTCTTAATTATTCATAATAATTCTTGGTTGGTAATAAGATAACTCCTTATCTACTATTACCCCATGCCTCTAAGTGTCAACTTTTCTTGACCTACATAGTTGAGTTAAACCACTTTTCACCAACTATTTATCTTAGGATAATTAATAGGCACCTCGCTTTGGCGAAACCTACCTAATTAACGATCTAAAGCTTCATAGTGTTACTAAATGGAATAGCATTACAACTCAATATTATTAGGGACTATGGTTGTTTTTATTAACACAAATAAAAGTGAACTCTAATTATTCGAATCAATAAACTAAACAACCAAAACATGCATCATCAAGCAATATAGCAAAATAATAAAGCACTAAAATAATGCATAAATAAGGTTCCTAGTATGGCCCTAAAACACTTGAAAATTTAATCTTCAAGGCCCATCTTTTTAACACCACTTGAATCTCTATTCTTCTTGGTCTTCAACTTTATGGATTCATACATAATAGTAATTAATACTTTGAAATGTAAAAATAAACTATTTAACTATTACATTCAAAATAAACGATACACAGATCGTATTAAATTACATTCAAAAATAACGGTGTGCAAACCGTATTATATCCTAATTGGGCCATACTAGTTACCATAACCTGTATAACAATTATCATTCACCCACTTACTATATGTAAGTGGCCCATGCAATATAATATTTAAAGATATTTAAAGAAACATGCATGAAATATATAAATAAATATATAATCTTATTATTTAAAATAGACATGATAAATAATCACATTATTCAATTTTAATTTGCATGAAATTTAATTGATTCATAATCAATCAAATAAATTATTTTACTTCTCAAAGCAAAATAAACCTCCCACTTAAAATAATCTCCATTAAAATAAGTGAGCGTATTATTACAATTAATAATAAATTATTATCCTCTAAACTTTAATCAAATTAAGGTTTAACGAGAAATATATCCAATGGACTAATAAAATCTATTTAAAGATAATGGCCACTAATAAATAAATTTTTTTTTTAATTTTTTATTAATACTAATTTCACATGGTGAATAAAAAATAAGGCTAATCAAATTAGCACTAATAAATATCATAATGTGAAATGTAGTGCGAAAGCCAAGCTAATCATATTAGCACTAGTCCATGAAACATTAAATAATACCAAATTCTATAATTTGTTAATTAATCTAATTCTTGAATTTTGTTAACTATTAACACAAGATTCAAAAATGATTAAATATATTATGTAAACATGCCAAATAAATCAAATTCTCAATTTGTGATTGTTATTTTAAATATCAAAATTTAATCAAACACTTTAATTAAAATTGATATATTAAAATTATTAAATTGGCAAAAATGGAGGAATCAAAATTAACAAACTCAATTTTAATAAATAAAGTTCAAAACTTTATAACTAAAACAATTTTAGTAATCCCTCCCCTAAAGTTCTTAACTTTCATTTTTATGCAAACCAAAATTATCATGAGTAAATAAATAATTCATATATATTATTTATATAAAATCAATATTTATGTGCCCAAAACATATCAATAAAAGAGGAAACTGATACCACTGTAGGGTTCTAGTAATGTTAACTTTTAACATGCGGAAAACTAAAACCTTTCCAAGACCCAATTATTGACATGAGATGAAACAGATAAATATTGGGATGAGAAAATATACCTTTGTAGCGTGAATCCACTAGCAAAATATAACCACGAGACAAGAACCGCAAATGAAGTTCCTCTAGTGTAGTCCACCAACAATGTCTCGTAAGACCTCGTATACTAGTACGTAGTTTAAGAACAATTCTTAAACTAATTTTGTGTGTATACAACTCTTGTATTATTACTCACAATTGCTCTCAATTTTCTAAGAAAATAATAATACCGACGGCTCTCAATTTTTCTGATGAAAACAATACCCATGGTACACAATTTTGCTAAGAAAATTAACACCACACCCACACTCAAAACCTAAAGCTAGGAGCTATTTATAGAAGATAAATACTCAATGAAGACTTTGCAAATTCCATAACATAGGTTACAACACCTAATAATGCTAATTACTCATTTACATAAATGGGTGGAGTTACTAACTTAATATATGTACTTAATATAACTTATTATATTAAATAGTGAGATTATGACTAATATCTAGTCTTACTAAATTAATCACATGAACCTAGACTAATATAGATCCAAACACACAAAATGGTCTCACACATTCACTAGTGGAAAAAACCTTAAGAGCTGCGGTTTTTTAGCCCTTATGGGCTGCGGTTTTTGACCCCAGCCATTATTGTAGCAGCAAATAATATTAGATAAGGGCTGCGGTCAAAATACGCAGCCCAAAAAAGACTAAAGGGCTGCGGACAGGTCAAAAAACCGCAGCCCTTTAGTCTTTTTTCAAAATAAAAAAAAAAAAATTTTTTTTTGCTTTTCCTTTAATTCCATTCCAAAGACCATCGTTTG
The DNA here is from genome assembly GCA_019776075.1 of Amaranthus palmeri. Lineage (NCBI taxonomy): Eukaryota > Viridiplantae > Streptophyta > Magnoliopsida > Caryophyllales > Amaranthaceae > Amaranthus > Amaranthus palmeri. Next base: position 441,258 of record JAAKBH010000324.1, read on the forward strand.
TTTTGAAGAAAATAGATCAAACATCAAAGAACCCAGATCTTTCAGAACAAACGATGAACAACAAACATTAAAAATAAAAAAAAACCCAGATCTTACAGAAACTTATAGAACAAGAACAAGAACATTATATAGATCTATCTTACAAATAAAAAAAAAACAAAACATAAAAAAAAAAACGAAACATATAGAAACTTACAGAAATTCTTGCCAAATTCTTACAGAAATTCTTGCCAAATTCTTACAGAAATAAAAAAACGAAACTATATAGATCTATCTTACAAATAAAAAAACGAAACTTACAGAAATTCTTGCCAAATTCTTAAGGTTTCTTAAGATTTCTTACAGAAATACAAAAAAACGAAACTTACAAAAAAAACGAAACATAAAAAAAAACGATCAACTATATAGATCTATTTTGAAGAAAATCTTAAGGTTTCTTCATAAAATTGCCAAATTCTCGCCAAAATTCTTGCCAAATTCTCGCCAAATTCTCGCCAAATTCTTGCCAAGTTCTCGCCAAAATCTTAAGGTTTGAAGGTTTGAAGGTTTCTTCATAGCTAGGGTTTGAAGGTTTTGAAGGTTTGAAGTTGAAGGAAGAAATGAAAGTGAAAGAAATCAGTTGAATGAAGAAAGTGGGCGCCGTTTTATGAAAGAAATCAGTTGAAGGTTGAAGCTAGGGTTTGAAGGTTTTTTTTTTTTTTTTTTGAAGATAGGGTTTGAAGGTTTTGAAGGTGTTGAAGGAAGAAATGAAAGTGATAGAAATGAAAAAAGTGGGCGGATGGCAAGATGGGCGCCATTTATATTAGCTAGGGTTTTGAAGGTTTCTTTTTTGCTTTTGGGCTTAGTTAATTTAGGGCTTTTTTTTTTTTTTAATTATTGGGTTAAGGGCTGCGGTTTTATGGGATGTCCGCAGCCCATTTGCTTTAATTTTTTTTTTCTATTTTCTGTATTTAATTGGGATTAATTAAGGGCTGCGGACATCCATAAAACCGCAGCCCCTTTAGTATTTTTTTTTTGATGAATTTTTTAAGGGGTTAAGGGCTGCGGTCAATGCCAAAAACCGCAGCCCCTTAGTAATTTTCTTTTTTCCAGCTTTTATATTACTCATATGGGCTGCGTTTTCCTAACAACCGCAGCCAATAAGCAGCAGCCAATAGCTTTTTTTCCACTAGTGATTGATACAGTGTGACCCAATAGGTTTAGCGACATTAAGCTCGTACCATTATCAAATAACGGTTCAGTTACGTTTATTGGTCTCTAGTAAAACATAAACGTTACTCAATGTCCACTAAATTAACGTCTCGTTATATACTGACTTAATTACGTTAAACGACATATAAAATATTCACTTGATTATTGAACATTTCTAACATATTATTGATACAAAATGTAGAGAAGGATAAATAACATTTGTTATAGACTTGTTGGGGAAATATTTGTTATTGATGAAATTCTTAGATACTTTAATACTCTTAAATGAATTAGGATATTCATGTAGAAATCAAAAATTGTGATTTGTGGGATATAATATTTGTTGTTCTTACTACTTGGAATAGTTTGACATTTTTGAAGAGATTATAAGATTGTTTGAAGGATTCATGGATTTTGGGTTATATGAAGTATATGTGTTTAAATTGGAAATATAAAGAAAATAAGGGAGATGAACAATATTTTGATGACATATTGGGAGTTTGAGTTATAACTTGCGCAACCCTTTAATGATTAGGAATTATTAGAAATGGAATCTTGGGTTAATCTACAAATTTAGGTGGATATGTAGTAAGCTATTTGTTAGTTTAATAGCATCGAACGCACTTTGGTGATCATATTTATTGTCGTGCTTCAGGATACGACTACGTCGATGAACTCTTCTAGTTGACTGCGGTGAATCGATCTTAGCTATCAGAAGCGTCAGAATTGGTGAGTAGTAATAGTCCCTAAAAGGGGTCTGGCCAGACTATGTTTTGAAAATTGTTTTATCAAAGTTGTGAATTTTATAATGTTGAGACAAATGCGTTATGAATGATTATGCTGATATTGATATGGTCAATGGATCGGGCTCACGAGCTCGACATTGACGGAGTAGAGGGAAAACCTCCCTTACTCCCTATTTTGAGGTGAATTGTCATTCAAATATTGATTTGCCTCACCTGAGAGAGACATAGCCTTAGAGCTATGGATGTTCCTCTCAACTAGACTCCATGTGCACACATAGACCTAGGGAAAGGATGTTGCTTTTAAACCGATGTTTTGAATTACTATGTTTTGTTGTTTTGGATTGTTACTTCTCATTCAGTTTATTCTGACCCCCTGTTGTTTTCATCATTTAGTTTGATTACAGATCGGCACCAGTCGGGAACGATGGGATAACGGAGGTGATTAGAGTACCATGAAGGTTCATTAGATTTAAGTTTGTATAGAAGTTGTAGTATTTGTATTGGTGTTGTAGTGTTTGTTTTCATCATTTAGTGTAATAGTCTTTGTATATTGATTACGTTAGATTTACCTAGTGCCTTTGTATGTTTAATCTATACTTTGGCTTAGCTATTCAGATTTAAGATTAGCTGTTGAGGTTATGTTTTAGACATTGTGACCCTTCCCACGATTCATGATTTGAGATTTGAGTTACTTGGGTTAGTAAACCCCGTGAAGACCTGTCTTGCTTAGTCAATGTTAAGTCGGGTTGTTATATTTTTACAATTTTACTTTTAAAGGTATCAATTTTGACCTTAAAAATATCAATTTCAATTTTGGTAAATTGATCAGTTTAGCCCCACAATTGATCACTTATATAGGTTCAAATTGAAATTTACTTTAATTGATATGTTTAAGTACTACTTTACTAAAAAAACAAAAACTGTTTAAGGTCAAAATTGAAAAATGCCCAGAAAATGAAAAAAAAAAAAATTTTGTAGGGCGCGTGTAGCACACGCGCCTGCAATAGGCCGGCTCAGTTGTGGTCTTAGAATAGGACGATAAGTCTTATGCAAGTTTTTGTGTTATCATATAGGCTTCTTGTTTTGAAATCATTTCACCGGGAGATAGTCTTTTACAGAAGTAGCATATGGGCTTCTTACACATTTTGGAACCGAAATTGAATGGAATGGGAAACAAACCGGCCCAAACGTGACGATTTGCATCACTATTCACTACAAGCTAAGTCACATACTCACATTATTAGTGAGGACTTTGTGGACATTAAAAAGCAAAGTGTAAAGGTGGGGCCATTTCTTATCCTAAGAGGAAAAAATCAACCGAAAGAATAGAATACCACAAACTACAAAAGTTGGGATTGAATTTGATCATATTAACTCTTAAGCTCCTTACAATTAACACCCAAAAACAAAAATGGCGAACAGGTTGGTTGTGGTTCGGCAAAACCAACCAGCATTATCTTTGCCTCTCATTCATTCTTCTCTTTCTTCTGATTTTAATGGCTCTAGACTCACTCACTCTGTTCAGGTATTACAATCTTCTCTTGTTTTTCTTTTATTACGTAAATAATTTATAAAGTAGGAATAAAACATAATTTAATTAAGTTCCAATGATTTGAAGTCATGTGAAAAAGAGAAGGTGACAAAGGGAGTGCAATATTTGACAAAATCATGTATTGTTTCTTAATTGTTTTTGTCATTTAATAGCATTTCATTTTTGAGAGTTTTTTTATTAAATGACAAACATGATTCATTCTCGTTTTTTGCCTCTCATTATTTCATTTTGTATTATTTGACTTATTTCGTTTAGAATTAAATTTGTAATTGTATTTATCTTGAATTAAATCAATATTTGACTTACTCCCTCCGTTCCTTTTTGTTTTTCCACCTTACTAAAACGGGCAGTTCCATAAGTTTTTCCACTTTAGAATACTTTCCATTTTTGGAAAGTTTTCATCCCACCTTTTCCCCTTAAAACCCCACTTTCCTTACTTCACACTACTATTTAATTATTTTCTCTCTCATACTTCCAATACAATCATTACTTTACACTATTATAAGTATTATTTAATTATTTTTTCTCTCATACTTCCAATAAAATCATTACTTCTCACTACTATATAATTAAATAATACCCACTACCACCAAAGATACCACTTTTCTTAATTTTGGTGAAAAACCCAAATAGGAACATCAAAAAGGAACGGAGGGAGTATTTGATTAGCATTTTTTTCTTTTTTTTTTTTTGTTTTTTTGCTTTGTTGTTTTTTAACAACTTAATGAAAACAATACATTTATATGCAATAAACTAGTTTCTCAATGTTAATTTTTTATGTGATTATATTGTTTATAAGTGGTCATCTATTTTTGTTATCAATAAAATATACTAATGAAGAAACGATTTGGGACATATGTCACGCTCTCATTAAAAATTTTCCGCCTATTTTCTTTATTGACTTAAAAATTTTTGTTACTTGACTTCATATATAAGGAAACAATTAACATATTAAAACATGTAATATCTGTAGATTAGATGTAAATATATTCCCTTATAATATCTGTAGTATAAAGGAAAAATTACCTAGAATAATACGACCTTTCACTGATTTTCCGAGAATAATACGAACTTTCAATTAACCACCAATAATACGAACTTTAACATATATTTTCCGCTGGCATACATGACCTATTTATAACCGATAGTATAAGTCTTTTTTTGACCGTTGCTCAGCAAGTTTCATCTCGTATTATTGGTGGTTAATTGAAAGTTCGTACTACCGGTTGAAACTTGCTGAGCAACAGTTAAAAAAGACTTATACTACCCGTTATAAATAGGTCATGTATGCCAGCGGAAAATGCATGTCAAAGTTCGTATTATTGGTGGTTAATTGAAAGTTCGTATTATTCTTGGAAAATCAGTGAAAGGTCGTATTATTCTGGGTAATTTTTCCTAGTATAAACCTATAATTTTTTTCCATCCCAAATCTTAAATAAAATTAAAATTTGCTTCATAAAGAAGTGTCCAGCCATACAAAGACAAAAAATAAAATAATTTAATTTTTTATTTTCATATACCCAATCTTAATTCTTAAGCTCAAAGTTTATATTATATTTTATAATCAATTTATATATTTTATTATTCTTTTAAAAATATTTTATAATCATAAAAGATAAAATTTTACAAATTAGATTAAAATATAAAGTATTGATAGAAAAATCCAAAATCTTTCAACGATAGGTTCATTGAAAAAAAAATTATTTTTATAATAAACTAAGTAATCTATTGCATGTTGAAATTATAGTAATTAAAATTTAATAAAAATTATTAACGGACATTTTTTGACTTACTTGGATGATTTTATCAATATAATATAGCTTAGGATAATCAATTTAATTTGATAAAATTTTATTTATGGTAATAATTGTCTATTTTTTCTTATATATGTTTTAATATCATTTTATAATAAATTTTTTCTTCGCATTGTCAATTGCTAGTATATTGTACAACAAATAAAAAATTCAAAGATTAACTTTATGTTGTAAATGAATTAATTTTGTAGATTAATATTAATGTTTTGAGTTTTAGACGGGAATCTACCTAGTTATAATGATAATGTTGTCAATTAATTTATTATATCCGTGTTTTACACGGAATCTACCTAGTTATAATAAAAAATTAATGTTGTCAATTAATTTATTATATCCGTGTTTTACACGGCAATCTACCTAGTTATAATAATATTAAATCCTAAATTATTTTGAGTTTTACGCTATTTTAAATTTAAAGTGTTTTGCTATTTTTGTTAAAACATAATAAAAGTAATGTTGATTACTTTTACAACTTGTTTTTATACTATTTATGAATTGTATTTATTATGTTATTTTATTTGATTTATAAAATGTAATTAATATATTAAATATTTGATTTTTTAATATTAACATTAAGACTCTGCATATTAGTGCTATCAATGTTTTTTCGACCTTAGATCCGCCACAGGTCGACGTACTTGAAAACATTTACCATTATTAGGTTATTCAAAGTAGCCGATCGTCTAGGGCCTCGAGAAATAAGAGGCCTTAAATATTGAATGGTGTTATTCAGGTTTGGTTTTGAGCAATACTTTTTAAGTAATTTGTATTTAAACTTCTTTATGTTTGAAATAATAGTGTTGCAATACATTTTGTCTTGAATTATTTTTCTTAAAGTGAAAAAGATTTTATCTTTTAATGTAATAAAGGGTACCATTTTAAAAGAAATCGTAAAAATAAATAGAACGTTTAAAATCTCTGCTCTGTCCGACTGTCCCTATTATTTACTATATAAAAAACTATTTAAATTATAAAAATTTTAAAATCATATAGACTTAAATGAACTTGGATGATAGCAAAAATTATATTCAACAAATAGAGTTAAGTTTTCCTATAATTATCCCATTTAAAAAACCTAGTGTTTTGACTCCATTATTCGTTTATTAAGTCTTCTAAAATATACTATTAAAATTAAAATAGCAAAAATACAAACACGCACTAAAAACGATGAATGTAAAAAAAAAAGTTGAATTAAGATTTGATCGCTTAACCTTATATTACAAATGTACTACTTGATCCAACCATAGAACTCTATTAATTTTTGTTTTATTTTTACACTTTATAAATTATAAATTATACTCTCTCCAATTCATTTCATTTGTCTTATTTGCTTTTTCACATTATTCATCAATCTCTTTTAATTTATATTTTATTATTAATCTATATCTATAAGTTAAAACTAATATAAGCGGGCGGGTGGGTATACCCGCGGATAATTTTTTAGTGTGGCTACCCGCCCGTTTATCTTGGCCGGTGGGTATTACCCGTCCAAACTTTAAATTTTTTTGAAAAACGTTGTCCATGCCCGCCTGTTTTTCGAGCCGGATTGGGCGGGCCTAGTGGGTAGCCCGCCCATGAACAGCTCTAGGCCAAAGCTAAAAATACAAAGGATTGCGTTTTCGGCAAGAGGGGTCGGGTCTCCTCTAGCCCCCCATGTTGCTTCGCCACTATAATATAATAAACCATATATAATTACATATATCTAAGCGGGTAAGATTATGTATATCTAAAAAGAATTTTATGTAGATAATATATTAGGCCATGAATAATTACGAATATTTAAGTGGGTAAGATTATGTATATATAAAAAAACAGAAATTATGATTTGCCATAAATAATTATCTAGTGTTGAGTGTTGACGCATTGTTATGTGATAATACATGTATCAAATTAGTATGCAATCAAGAAGGTTGTTATGCCATGTCTCAATGTATTGGTACTTGTACAAGTTACAAATTGGTTTAATAATTAATATTGTTGCAGTTTAAGAGAAATGCAGTGCAGCCAAAAGGTGCATTGCATGTAACAGCATCAAGTGCCAAGAAAATCCTTATAATGGGAGGTACCAGATTCATTGGTATATTTTTGTCAAGACTCTTACTTAAGGAAGGTCATCAGGTATTTGGAACTTTTTTTCACCTTATTAAATTGACTTTATTTGTAGTTATTTGCATAGTAAAATGTAAGAGTAAAAAACGAAACGAACTGAACTGAACGGAAATGATTCGAATTGTACTTTTCACTAGTCAGAAAAAACAGAGCTATAATGTAGTGTGTTAGAGTATATAACATATTGTAGGGCCTTAACCATAAGCTTAAGCTGATAGTTGAGGCCCCAGAATATGTTATATACTCTAACACGCCCCCTCACATGAGAGCCCTTTGGGATAAAAGTGTGGGATGCAACACAGGCTCTCCTCATAAATTACCTGGTGCTAATTATTCCACTTAAAACGAGGGGTGGACCCGGTGGTTGAGATTCGAACTGGTGACCTCTCGTCACGTTGACTTCTGATACCAAGTTAAGGAACCAAGCTTTTGGTTTGAGTTGTGTTCCTTAACACTATCACAACATATCCAAACTTCCATGGTTTATTTACAACAATTTTGTGAATTTGATATGTACACCAGGTGACTCTTTTTACAAGAGGAAAAGCACCAATCGCGCAACAATTACCTGGTGAATCCGATGCTGATTTTGCTGATTTTTCGTCCAAGGTATGCCGTTGTGTGCTGATCATGATTATATGAAGATTTAATTATGATTAATGACAATTCTAATCATCAACCATTTCTGTTGGTTCATAGATCCTGCACTTGAAAGGTGACAGACAAGATTCTGACTTCGTTAAGAGCAGTCTCGCTGCTGAAGGTTTCGATGTTGTCTACGACATCAATGGTAGGCTTTTATGTTGTTTCTTTTAATTCTCGACTAACCGTTTTATGGATTTTTGTTTAAAAATTTGACCTTACAAATATTCGCACATTTCAGGGAGAGAAGCTGTTGAAGTAGAGCCCATTTTGGATGCACTTCCTAAACTAGAACAGTAAGCATAGTATTCTACTTTCCAATAGTTATTTAGTGACTGGATTTGGAGGTCTGATCTACGCTTCTTTTTGTAATGACTTATAAATTAATTATTTTTGTTATCAGATACATTTACTGTTCCTCAGCTGGTGTCTACCTAAAATCAGATCTCATGCCGCACTGTGAGGTAATCTATTACTGTCATATTTAGAAACTGTTGCATAGATGAATATGTTAGAAGCAGAAGTGACTAGACAGGCCTTTCAGGTGTACCGATCTACATGTGCCTGTTAGAGTATATAACATATCTTAGGGTCTTAACCATTAAATCTTTACCATCCCTCATTTGGATGAAACTCCCAAGATCCGTTCCCCTCAAGGAGAGAGTAAAGGGGATGCGCGCAGTCAAGAAACCCCATGCTGATACCTGCGCCCAGTAGAGGTCGAACCCCAAACCTTCTGCTCAACATGCAGATGCTCTATCCATTAACCCACAAGCGCTTTTGGTTAGAGTATATAAATATCTGGAGCTTCAATCACCAGCTCGAATTTTTGGTTGAGTTGGTTCTTTGACAGTGTCCACTTAGTAATCAAACTCATCTACTAGTTTGATAATGGTATTCACTAAAAGAGTAGATTCAATCGATTAATATAAGTTGTAGTTGAGTAGCATCTGCAACTATGCGTGTAGTATAGTTATCAAGATTGGTTGTTTTGATCTCACACGTAGTGTTCGATAACGACTATATATCAGGTAGATGCAGTTGATCCCAAGAGTAGGCACAAGGGAAAGCTTGACACGGAGAGCTTGCTACAAAATAAGGGTGTAAACTGGACTGCTTTAAGGCCGGTGTACATTTATGGTCCTTTGAACTACAACCCTGTCGAAGAATGGTTCTTCCACCGGCTCAAAGCTGGTCGCCCTATTCCTATCCCTGGTTCCGGTATTCAGATTACCAGTCTAGGACATGTTAAGGTTAGCCCACACGATTATCTACTTTCGATTTTGTTATGTGTTCATCAATGCTAGCTATTTGAGAGTTACAACTTAAACGAGTTCAATGAAGCATTGTTTCGATGTAATGTTAGGACTTGGCAAGAGCATTCGTACAAGTTCTTGGAAACGACAAAGCAAGCGGGCAAGTCTACAACATTACCGGAGAAAAGTATGTGACATTTGATGGACTAGCAAGGGCATGTGCAAAGGTAATGATGCTAAAGCTCGCATCATTTATCGAATGAACGAATCGAAGCAATAATGTATAATCTATACTGATTTTAACCAACTATTGGTCATGCTGTTCAGGCTGGTGGATTTCCAGAACCTGAGCTCATCCACTACAACCCCAAGGAGTATGATTTTGGTAAAAAGAAGCCTTTCCCATTCCGTGACCAGGTAAACACTACACCAACTATACTTAGGTGGACGTTTGGGTCACTAGGTCGAACATTGGCTCAAGGGAGTTGGGTTAGTTGGGTCATTTTGGATTTTGCACTTGATATTTTGTTAGAGTATATAACATATCTTGGGGCCTCGACCATCAGTTTAAGCTTTTGGTTAAGATGGTTCCTTGACATGTTATCAGAAGCCAACGTGACAAGAGGTCACGGATTCTTTGTGACTTATTAGGAGGCTAAATGCTGCACTTTTCTCATCTGACAAACTAATCCCGTGTCATTGATTCTTTGTTAAATGCAGCATTTCTTTGCATCAATCGAGAAGGCGAAGAAAGAACTCGGTTGGGTGCCTGAATTCGACTTAGTCGAAGGTCTTACGGACTCGTACAACTTAGATTTTGGAAGAGGGACATTCAGGAAAGCAGCTGATTTCTCCACAGATGACATTATTTTGGGCAAGACCCTTGCTACTGTCTAAGTAACACATTTCTATTTACACTCTAATCTTTAGTTCTATGTTGTAATGTACATTTTTTTGCTCTTCAAACATTATTTATAACCTAAGTTTTGTGGCTGATTATGTTAGATGCAAATTTATAATGTGAGCTCCAATCTTCAATGTTAGGTTATGTAAATGTAAGTGGTATTTGGTGAAAAAAATTGTGTCCAAAGATATTTTCAATAATTATTGAATATATTTTGGAATATAATAGGAAAATTTACTTTTAAAAATCCGACCTTTGGGTTATTCTCTTCTAAAAATCCGACATTTTTATTATTTTCTAAAAATCCCACCTTTGCACCCCATCTTCATCTAAAGTACACATCCCATTGTTTAACCTGAAGAACCGGATAAATTGAATTTTATAAAAAAAGATAAATTCTGAATTACTAAACCCTAATTCTTTAAAGATGTTCATCTTCTTCTTTCTCAAGCTTGGAAGCCATGTACTCTCCTCATCAAAATTAAAGTTCATCTTCTCATTGTGATTCTGCTAGATCTGGTGTTAAGTGTCACCATGATCTTGATGCTAAACTTGAAATGCCCTATCCATATCCCCAATATAAGACATATCATCATCATCACTATTAAATTTACCACCATACCAAAACCTAAATGCAATCATATCATCCATCAACAACAAACAAAGAAAACAAAATCAATGACCAGAAATGGTAAAGAAAACACAGACTTGCTTCAACAATTATGGAAAAAAAACGTGCAAAACATCTCTGTGATTCAACGAAAAGTAAAATACCAAAAATGGAAAAGATTGAGATTAAGGTTCATACCTGTTCAGGAAGAAGCCAACTACCAAAGAAAGTAAATGAGAGTGATGATGTTCTCTGACAGTTTTAAAGAAAATTAGAGGGTGAAGATTAATGATGATGAGATGTTTAACAGTAATGGAAGAGGAGAAATAAATGAGGGAGAAGGAGGGAAGTGGAGGGAAGTGCATGACAGGAGTTGAGTGGGAATTTTAAACATCAACAGGTAACCGGTAAAATTGGGTTTTAAGTGAAGATGGGGTGCAAAGGTGAGATTTTTAAAAAATAATCAAAAGGTCGGATTTTTAAAAGAGAACAACCCAAAGGTCGGATTTTTAAAAGTAATTTTCCAATATAATATGGAAAAATTGTTATATTTTACTGATTAATATTTACTTATTAGAGAATATTTATTATTATAATTGGACCAAAAAGATTGCAATAACTAAAATTTCCTATTATTAAGAGGTCGCACATAAGTGTAGGAAAATACATAGTAGTTTAAAATAAAGATATTATTTCAGAATATTAAGATTTTCTTTAACATTTAGAATATTAAGGTTATTTTATTTTCTGATTATTCAAGTTTAGTTTAATATTCCCTCCGGTTCTTTTAGTTGTCTTAATGGGCAAGTTCACCTTAGTTGACCAATTTTCTGTTTTGGCATCGGTTTTTTTTACCAAATTATCCTTATTTCTCATGTGTTATTACAAAAATACCCTCATGCATGGTTATTAGAATCTCGATCCTAATCAACGATTCTACAATCCAAAATTAGGCGACCGATCCGGAGCTTAAGTAGGATCTTAATGTTGGTAGAATCGTACGATCCTACAGAGCTCCAGGATTTAAGTGGTAGGATCATAACACGATTCAACGATCCTGCGATCTTGCGATCCGATCCTATAAGAGTAGTTTCAATCATAAAAAAATTTATATAATCCAGATTTTACTTTTATGTATATATCTAAACAATAATATTAATTAATATGACTAAAATTCAAGTTTTTCTTGATTCAGATCTTAAAAATGATTATTACAGGTATTCTTTTACAAAACTTTTTAATTGAAGTCAAATAAGTATACATTTAAACCTTAAAACTAAAAAAAATCAGTTCTCAAAAGCATATTGATGCATATTTGTAGGATCACTCGATCCTACGATCCGATTCTACCGATTTCGATTCTACCCCTCAACGATCCCTACACTCTAATTTCATAGGTTCTTCATCCTCTTCCTTCATTGACCTTCATTTCCCATATCTCTTTCTCTCCTCTGATTTGGGTTCGTTCATATAGGTTTGTTCTTCATCCTTAAAAATCGATTTTCTCTCTCTCTTCTGCTCTTTGGTTTGTAAATCTGGGTATCTTGAATTTGGTGGAGATTAAGAAGATTAAGAGGGAAGATAATATATATTTTTTTTGTGCATGTTTGTGGTCTATGATGATTTTGAGTAGGGGTGAAAGTTCGGTCTGCGGTTTGGTCTTTTACCAAAATCAAATCAGACCATATTTAATTCGGTCTCCATAATTTCAGACCATCACCAAACCAAATTTATTACTAGACCGAACCAAATCGAACCGCAATTTTTTTTGGTAGACCGCACCGAACCGCCAGACCGAATTGTTATTTTTGGCCGAATAACTAATCAAGGTTTAAGAAATAGAAAGACATGCAATTAATCATAAACATAAACACCAGAAAATATAAACTATTTAATCAAGAACATTAATCAAGAACGAAATCTAACCAAATTAAACATAAACTAATTAATCAATGAACATAAAATGCAATGAACATAAACTAATTAATCAAGAACGAAATCAAGAACATAAACTAATTAATCAAGAACGAAATCAAGAATAAACTAATTAATCAATGAACATAAACTAATTAATCAAGAAGATAAACTAATTAATCAATGAACATAAACAAGAACTTCAATGAATAGAAAACGATGACTTCTGGGCAGTGAACAAGAACTTCAATGAACAAGAACTTCAATGAACATAATCAGTGACGACGCTTGGAGTGGAAGACTTAGTTGCACGGTGGCACCGGCGAGCTGGGCAGTGAAGAGCTTGAGTGAGTGAGTGACGGCGCGCCTTGGAGTGGACTTAGGGTTTTCAGAACTTAGGGTTCTAAGAATAAGAGAGAGAGTAGAGAGAGCTTGAAAGAAATGTTGAGGAATGATTATGAGTGACGGCGCCTTGGAGTCTAGACTTAGGGTTTAACTTTCTAGGTTTTCCTAAGTTGGGCCTGGGCAAATTTGGAAATTGGGCTTAGTCCAAAATCAACATATTTAATTTCACAAATTCGGTGTTCGTTCTAATATTTCGGTTTTCGGTTTTTGAAAATCTCAAACCTAATCCAAACCTTAATGTTTCGGTTTTTGAATTTTCAAACCTAATCCAAACCAAATTTAAAAAACACCAAACCATATTTGTTATTCGGTTTGGTCTGGTTCGATTTGCAGTTTTAATCCGAATAAGTTTCACCCCTAATTTTGAGACCTCTTTTGCACTATGATTTTTTTGGGCAAATTTTTATTCTTAGCTACTGAAAAACCCTAATAGTAAATCTTTTGCCACCAATCTAATATTTTTAGTTCTATGCTCTTTGAAGGATTTCAAAGACAACTAATTTGTGGTATGGGGTTCTCTATTATGAGAACAAACTGTTCTTTCAGAGACATGCAACTGATTTAGCTATTAAGCAATCATCTTACTGTTAATACTTTTCTATTTATATGCCGGTTCTTGAATGGTGTTTATGTTAATGTTGGATCTGCTGGTGCTCATTCTGTTGATGATGGTTCACTTGATTGTGGTTCAGTTGTTCGTTAATTTGTTGATTCTGTTGTTGGTTCAACTTTTGGTTCATTGGTTGCTTTTGTGTTGTTCATTGTGATATTTTGATTCCGTTTTCGTCTATGATTTAGTTGTTGTTCAAATTTTGTTCATCTGTTGCTTTTGATTTAATGAAATTTTGAAAAGGTTGGGTAAATTTTTCAGCTTTTGGTTGGCTTAATTTCTAATCAAATTGTTGTGTTGGTTGTAACTTGTTAAACAAATTTAAACACTACATGCATGTTCGTTGTTTTTTAAATTTGAAATCAGTGAAAGATTTGATATCCATATGCGAATGTAGCCACAATGTTGTTCATTTTTAGTAGCCGTCCAAAACGCGTGGAAGAAATGAAGAATTGGTTTGGTTTTTTGAATATCAATTAATTACATTATGTAATTTTTTGTGATTTTAATGAAGAGCAATTGTACTTTGTTAATTAGAAATTAGAGAATGTAGTTTTGTAATTCTAATGAAATAGAATGTGATTTTCAATTTGCCTCCAAATTTATCATAATAAAAAAATCACTTTAATCAGATAAAAGGAGTGAAAGATCAGTAAATGATTCAATTCCTTAAAATATCGCAACTATCACCTTTTAAATGGTTCCCTCATAACTCTTAAAATTCGTGCCCAATCCAAATGAGACAAGTAAATAGAATTGAAGGGAGTGTTTTGTTTTCTTATGAGAAATTTCACATCGTAGCATCCAGTTTCATGAAATGTCAGTGATAGCACTTTTTAAAAAAAAATTCAACATAGTAGTTTCAGTTTATGCACTATCTGATTGCCGTAGCATTTTCCTAAATGGTAGCATCCAGTTTTTGTTCTCATATGTTTAATTCACCATTTTAACGTTTAATTCACAGTTTGATTCATTAACGCCTATAAATGTTGTACTAATTTTGTTTTTATTCAATTTGTTGGCATTATAAAGTTCAAAAGGTGCATCTCAAGTAGCGGTGTTCATAACCGGGTACCCGACATTTCCGGTACCCAAAAAGACGAGTATCTGGGTACCCGTTTAGTCGGGTATCGATTTCAAAGGCTCGTGTCCCGATTCGATTTATCCGTGCACATGTATATCCACAAGCTAAATCTACAACTCTCACTCGATCAATAATATTTGTGCACATTAATGAAGTACTCCCTCCGTCCGGATGAATTAATAGCATAGAGAAAATGGGTGAAAATTTAAAAAGTGGTAATAAATGAAGAGAGAGAATGAATTGTGTGGGTGAAATTAAAAGAGAGTTAAAATGTATGGATGAAATTAAAAGAAAGTGGTGGGCCATAGTCCAAAAACAGAAATGCTGCAATTTAAGTGGGACGGACGAAAATAGAAAATGCTGCAAATTATCAGGGATGGTGGAAGTACATATTAATAACTTCATAATGCAAATACAAATTACAAACGGGAATTTGTATTTATCCCTTTGTTGATGACAAAATAAAATTACAATTAACAATGTTAAAATAACTTGAAGATTGTTTTGTACTTTTGTAACAACAATCGTTACCCGGAAATTTGATACTTATTGTAAGCGTGTGATCACTTTTTTTTGTGATATTTCCCCCACAAATACTTGGGTTTGTTGATTAGAAATTCACAGAGAGATACAAACAACACAAATGCTTAGTACTTAGAGTATAAAACTTAATAACAAAGTGTATAGAAATTATAAGAATTGGAAGCTCTAAACAAGAGTTAATCACTCTCTTGAAAAGAACATAAGCAATAAGAACAGGGAAGAAGAATTCAGAGATTAGGTGTACCTTCTACTCAACACCAAGCCCCTATTTATACTACAAGAGTATAGCTAAGAGTCATGATCTTAATAATCACCCTTAATAATCAAATTAATGATCATACATTCAATCTCCAGAAATCAAGAGACATAAGTATTGGAATCCAAAGCATTCATTCAAAGAATACCGAAATAATTCAACGGTCAAAATAGAGGAAAAAACCGAGTCGACTTTTCCCCCAAAGACCAGCACATCCGACTCGACTTTAGCTGCTGGACAAAATCATATTTCCAGTACCTAAAACCGAGTCGGCTTTAGGCCCCAAAAAGTGAAAGCCGAGTCGACTTTTTCTGCTGAGTCGGTTTTCCAAATGTTCTTTTGTCCTTTCGTTTGAATCCTTTTTAACCACATAATATAATACATATTGTCCCACTATTTTAGTAATACTTAGTGATTATAATTTAGAATTATTAGACACTAAATGTTCAACAGTACGCAGTAACGATAGAACTGAAGTACATGATTATATTATACTAGGATAGAAACCCGTGCAATGCACGGATTTTTTAATACGTTTGATATTAGTGAAATTTTATACGAACGAAAACATTAAATGAAGGTGCGTGATAAATTATTTACATACATACATTGTAATTAAAAAAAAGAATTAAATATAAAAAACACAAAATAAGTCGTTAATAAAGAGTTTATAAGTTTTGAAACACCTCTTTATATACTACATTCTCAGTATGATGACATACTTTTAAAATCTTGCCTTTTTAATTTGTAGAAATTTTGTCTTAGTTGTCAAAATCTCTGGTCATAAATAAATTTAATCACTATACTATTATTGTCATAAATTAAAAAATTACTAGTCAAAATCCCTGATCTCATTGTTATTATTATCATATTGTCATAGAATTACTATACTAAACATTAAAATTTCTGGTCAAGTTTACTCCTGTCGTATTGTCATATAATTACTATACTAAACATTAAAAATCTTTGGTCATAAATAATCCTGCTGTATTTAAAAATCCCTAACCATAAAATACTTCTGCCAAAAATACTGGCCAATAAAAAAATTACACTTGTCACTCTCATATTCACTTGACTTTTTTTATCACTATACATTAAAATTAATATAGTGTATGATATTATGCAAGGTAAATGATAGAAGTTTTGAGGCGCACGCGAAATTTGTTGTTGGACCAGGGGCAAATCCAAGAAAAAAATATCACCTGGGCCGATATAATGATTTTTTTTTTCTTTTAGTGACTACACTTCGAAAAAATTACCAATCACTTTTCATCACCACTCACTCACTCAGATTCCGTTACCGTATCACCCAAGAAATTCTCATATGTACAACTCATCTAAATCATTTTCAATTTATAATTGTTAATTTTAATACATATATTCCCAAAATGATATCTAACAAATAAAAAATACATTAAAATTTTATGTCACTCAAAGTGATTTTTCTTAACTTTAAAGAGCTAAAATTTTATTTGCTTAATTATTACTCCCTTCGTCAGTGCATAAATTTTTAAATACCAAAAGTTTATTTATTTAATATCATAGCATATATACATTATTTGGGACCTCCTTAGAAAGAAATGTTACAATTAAAATGGGACGGAAGAAGTATATTATTTTGCAATCTTTTTAACTAATGTACAAATTAGTTATCAGAAAATATATAATTTCTATCTTGTTTTGTAGACTAGTCTTATCATTATAAAAAAAATTAGGAAATATAAGTTTATTAAACTAATAACTATTGAAATTATTGATTTGTTATCTTTGGAACAATGAAACTAATGTTGAATAACTCAAAAAAAAAAAAAAGAAACTAATGTTGAAGGTTTGGATTAAAAAGAAAATTTGCTCCTTATAGTATTTGAACACACAACCTCCCAAAATTTAGCCAATCCATGAAGCGGCTCCGCTACTTCACATTTGTAGCTTAACATATAGACACTCATAATATATTCTCTCCTGAATGTTAACCTGGGCCAAGGCCCAGTTAGGCCCAGTTAGGCCCAGTACTACATTTGCCCCTGTGTTGGACCAAATAAATATTGTATAGCATTAACTGAATACAAATATTTAATTAAATTATAATTTGTACAATATTTTTTGAGATAGCAAGACAAAGACTAGGACGTTACACTTTGTAGATATTTTGCCATTTTGGCACCCCCTAAACCTTAGAATGGGAAAACATTAGGAATAAGTCTCAACCAAACATTATTTGTGTCGCAAAAAATAATTGAAGCAAACATTTTCTTGCTTTTGGTCGTTTATAATGCACTAGAAATATTTGGTGTGTAGTGTAACCCTAGCTCGTGTAGAGATACAAGTTGACCTGAACTTAAACTTCACCTTCTTAATATATAGTTCTTAAGCAATACACTACCAATTTCTTTTTTAATACTTAGTATAACAATGAATGTTGAATTTTATTACATTGCTCAATCATTTCAGGTCATTCACCTAGGCTGAAGCTAAACTGCCAAGCTTCCAAATTGCTTATTCCAGCTTTCATATATACCAAGTTCATTAGGTGAAACTGACGGCCTGACCTCCTGCAATGCATCTTTAAAATCCTGCAAGAAATAAACAGGATGAAGAAAGACTAATAAAGGCAACATGAACATTGAATACTATCAATCATTTTCCTGACCTGTAGAGTTACTGGTCTCATGTCCTCCTTGTTTAATTTTGTAATTTCTATGCCATGCTTCAAAGCATCTCTAAGTGGGCCCATGGAAGCATCCTTAACAAGATTTTTCATGTCCGATCCAGAGTAGCCTGGTATAGAGGGTGAAATATGAGTAGGGTGAGATTTGAGTGTAAAGAAGTAAAAAGAAAGAACACATCCAATCCTCTAATGTCTCTGGAAATTCTTGAATATAAGAAAGAAACCTTCAGTTATTTTGCATATCATATCCATGTCCTCCTTCGAGAGTCTAAACAACCCATCTTTTTCCAGAAGATTTTGTACAATCCAGGCTCTTGCTTCTGTAAAAACAATAGATATTTTTATCAAGTGGTCGGTGATATCTGCATGAAAGAGGCAGCAATCACAATACGGACCTGCTGATGGAAGTGGTATATACAACCGTTTTGTTAGTCGCCTCCTTGCTGCTTCATCAAGTTCTTGGGGCCTATTTGTTGCTCCTGCATAATGTACATTTTTGAGATGGAAATCGCTTCATGCACCATTCAAACTATAAAAGAGATTTCTGGGTACACTGCTTCAGCATAAAGAGCTCTTTCTGTCCTTATGGACACGCAGATGCCACAGGGAAAGCCTTGGTATCCAAGTACATTTCCAATATTAACTTAAAATATTAGACTAATAATGGGCATGCTTCGAGTTATATTTCATTGCTGATGCGTCACGTTTCGAACATGTACTTCAGAGGAGCTATATGTTGTCAATTGTACCCTTTTGGACACTATAGAATAGAAAATCACCTATTAGTAGAATCTGTTCATTTCCACTATCAAAGCCTTCCATCTCAATGAGGAACTGTGTCTTTAGTCTCCTACTTGCTTCATGCTCACCTTCTGATTTACGCTGTCAAAACATAAACCTTTTAAAGATTTCTTTAAAATAGCGGATGTTATGTTTGTATGCTGAAACTGAAACATCTATAAGGCTCTACTTACACTTAATGTGATGCATTACAAATGAAATTGTCAAAGTAAAAAAATCGCAGTATTATCTTAATCAGAGCAGAATAAAGATATGAAATTAAGTAATTACCTGTGATAGAAGGGAATCTATTTCATCAACGAATATAACAGCTGGTTGACGGCAACTGGCGACTCCAAAAAGTGCTCTCACTAGCTTTTCACCCTCCCCTATCTACATATACCAGCACATGTGATCTTAAGAAGCTTCTACTTATAAACTTGCTTGTATAGTCGCATGTAGATTCAATTTCAAGGACATATCCAAGAAGGATTAGTAAAACAATGGTCGATCAAATCTTTATAGCTTCATAATGACACGTGCCAAGGAAAGAAGACTAGTTTCTAAGAACGGTCTAGCATGATTGACAAACGATTGTTAGCTAGAGCTGTTAGCTAATTTGACCAGATGGAAGTGTTGTTGAAAAACCGACTTTTAAGCTAGTTACTTAAGCTAGATGTTATGGTTGTTGATTGTTTATTAGAGAAAAAAATATGCCAAAAAGTCAAAAACTAATGTAAAAGCTACCATGATTTCATGAATAGCTTTTTGAGTTTAGCATAACATCCATTTGCCAAATATTTTTTTTGGCTGTTTGATCGATCAAAAAGCGAAAAGCCACAAGCCAACAAAAAAACTCATTGCTAAACACCCCCACTTTTATAAGGATTGTTTATCATCACAATTAGCAAGAAGGATTAAGGTCAAAACAGTCGAGCCATAACTAGAAAGCTACACTTAAGACATGAGTAAGTGATGTTCAACGTGTCTGATACTGTAACTTTCAATTCATCAGAAATTTTAGATTTTTAGTGAGAAATGAATATATATATATATATATATATATATATATATATATATATATATATATATATATATATATATATATATATATATAAAGGTGGGAAGAAAAAATTAGGGTCTCAATATAATTGTAAACCTGACGAGCTTTACAGTTACAATTGCATTTCCCATAGCTTTCAGCAGGCGTTAAACATAATACAAAATATTCACTGCAGAGATCTTAAGTTTAAGGCCTGGAACATACCCACTTGCTAGTCAAGGAACTAGCAGATATGTAGAAGAAGGTTGCTTTAGCCTCTCCAGCTATAGCCTTCCCAATCATTGTCTTACCAGTTCCCTGAAATGAATGGAGCAAACAAAATATATATAGCAATCCTCTTTAAACTACAAAAAAGAGCTATGTTACTTACAGGTGGACCAAAGACTAGTAGGCCTCTTCCTGGAGCACGACATCCTTTGAAAATGTCAGGGCGCAACAGAGGCCAAACCACCATCTCCATCACACATTTCTTGGCATGGTCTAAACCAGCTGTAAAATAAAATACTCAGTACAACTACCATAACAAAAACATGCTCAACAAATACTTCAAAAAGATAGCAAATTACCAATGTCCTCCCACCGAACATTGGGGTCTCGATCCATGATCTCATTACTAACATGTTCAATAAGACGAGGCTCCAAATTTCTTAGCTTCTCCGGTAGCTCCCCATCAGGACCACACAACATTTCCAAACTAGAAAAATATCAATTGAGCCATTATTAGCAGATAAAAGTTTTCTTCCCAGTATAGTGACGAAGGAATTAATGTTCACTATGGAAGCTTTGAGATCTCTGTTATGCAAGCATGGGAGGAAATACATTACATAATATCCTCGTACTTGTTCAACTCAAAATCAAACTATCTCATCAACATTTTGAATGCTAAATCATGGACAAAGTCAGAAATTTAAACTAGGGCCGGGGCAAGTAATGGATACACTAGAAAAATAGTTATAGTTAAATAAGCGATATACTAGCAAAATAATTACATAAAAACAAGTTAAAATTCTAATGTTTTTAAATACGAAAACTTTAAAATTTCAGACGAAATTCTGTTAAGTTATATCAAAATGTTAAAACTTATACATATGTGAAACACAAACCTTATGTATATATCTGATACTTTAACCAATGAACTTTACTAAGTTTTGTGATATTTAATCGGCTCTTGTACCATATGTAAATTTGTATGGCTGTATGGGGGCCGAATTAAAAATACAGCATATGCGCATTTGGACCTGAAGTTGTGCCTCTCCCGGCCCCTAGTGGGGCTTCGCCGCTATGCTAAATGCAAAAGTTTATTAAACAAAGAAAACAAAATAACGCATCTTAAAGTATTATGATGACTAGGGATAAAGCATGATCACAACTGGAAGCATGTATTTATTCAGGATAATATAAGAAAAAATATCATGGTGTCTCATTTATTTGAAACAAAAGATCGAGACTAAAGTAAAAGGTATTCCTCTAAGACACACTTATAAGAAAGCAATTAGGTATGTTAAATTTCTACCAAGAAAGAGTGAATTGTGAAGCAATAAATAGCATGATACTAGTTCTCAATATAAGTTTAATAATACATATGCAAATTTAATAATACCATTTTTTGGTCGAGTCCTCTAACGCATCATCACCCTTTCCACCATTTCTGGCAGTCATTCCAGTATTGTTCCCATTAGACCTTATCGGAGGAATAAAATTACCACGAACTCCACGACGTGATACACCATAAGATTTTCCACCATAATAACGAGTGTTGGAATTGTAATCATTGTGGGGAGAAAGAGAATAGTTTGGTGAACCCCCCAATCCTCTTCTTTGCTTCATTTCCATTTCCTGTCATTGGAAAGAAGATATAGCGTTTAACAAAAGAATCTAGAAGTAACACTAGTTGTAATATTTTGTGAAGGAAGTGACCATGATTTCAAATATGTGCTTTCAAAATAGTGGAATTCCAAGTTACCCTTTCCAACAACTAATGGATTAATCACAAGATGTAGGCTTATTAGATGATACCAATTTTGTTTTGGCGGTAACAAATGCATTCCCTGAGACTTCTCTGTTGGTATCCTTGTTGTTCAAAGGTGATCGAATGCATTCACTTTTGGGGCTCCTTGTATCTATGTGAGGGCGCTTTACTCCCAAATGGTTACCAATTGTTCTTTCTTCTTCAGCATGGGCAAGCATGGAGTTCCCTCGAGGATGGTTTGATGCATAAACCTTATGCGAAACAGCAATGTCATCAAAATCATTATTTTTGGATGTACATGAGCTACTTTGACCATCTTTATTTCTGGACATCTTGTTTCCCTCACTGGTGCTTCTAGGCATGTTTCTAGTCAATCTGACATGCGTATCCTGTTGGCCTCCCTGCATATGACCAGGATGCCACAAAATGAACATGGACTACTAGGATTGTCGGCAATAAAAAAATGTACATCATACATAAACATTAGCTCACTGATTTTATTACTTGGCAAGGAGCTTTGGCGGAACACTTTGACATGATAAAAGATTAAGCTTTTTTAATTTAAAATTCCAAAGCTACTATTATAAACAAACAGGAGAGATGACTATTTATAAATTGAAACATAATTATATAGATCGCATTGAGTCACTTGAAGCTAAAAATTAAACAAAGGTCAATTTGATCCCTTATTGAATACTTACCACTTCACTTGTTTTCGCTTTAGATGAGTGCTGGGTAAGGGCTTGAAAATACTTTGATTGTATGATCTTGTCGACATCTACATTCATGGAGAATATTTTTCCTTGAGGAACACCTGCGGCTTCAAATGCTTGGCTGTCACACAAAAGGCACATATATAAGCAATAGTATGCAAGAAAAACAAATCTCTATGGATGATAAATGTTGATCTAATTGGAGAAAAAATGATTAAATATATATTCTTCGAAAAACAATCTCAATGAATTTGGTTTGATCTATGACGCAGTCCCTAGCAACTTATTGTACCTGCTGTTTAATTGTGTGCAAAAATTTGTAGAATTTTGCCTCATTATCAAAGTTGTAATACATGGTTTCAAGAGAAAAAAGTTTCCAACAAATGATCTCCAACCAACTTGAGCACAAGAGTAATTTACAACTCTCCATTAACAAGTCAAATCTTGTTCTCATCCGTGCATGATGCAAAGATACGGCTTAGGTCATAATTGCAATAATGCTTCTAAAACAGATTTACCATTCTCTTGATGAAGGATGATCACCATGAAAATCTTCTTGAATGAGGTGGCTTGGAGAAAAAGGGTTGTTGGAAAATGCTATTGCCTATAAATTAGTCTAACTAGCTCGAATATTCGTGACACCTTTTTATCATACAAAGCTTTCACATATTCACTACAAAGTTCGAGATGGTCACTAGTTCACATCATTACTAGTGGGCACACACTAAGTGTGGGTGAGTGTGTTAACTTGAGGACGATTTTGATTATACTTCGGAATCTATTTTGTGACGTATAATCCAAACTACAAACAAAAAGCATTTTCTCTTTCTAACTACCAAAGTTTTTCCATAGAAGCATGTAGTTTCCAACAGTCACGACCTATGTTTAAGTTTGCTGTAAGCTAAAAAACCTTAACAAAAGACTAGATACACAATGATGGGATCGTATCTTTTGCATTATTCATCCATGTGAGATCAATACTTCTCAATGGTGGAAAACTAAACATACAAATTGTAAAATAATAAACAATAATTAGCAACATTTATATTTTTATAAGGGTGATAAAAAATTTAGATTTACAAGAGAAGGGCAGCTTATTTCTGGTTGGTTCTTAAAGCATCTCAATACCAAACAGTTACTAACTCTAAGATGACCACATTTGAACGCCATTTTTCAGGAGTCATTATAGTATGCTGGGAAATGCCTCTATACCTCATGGCTTAAAAATGTCTTTTTTTCTTCATAACTTGTATGCTGTTCTAGTATTTCTCCTCGGATTCAAGCATTTGCTTCCAGATTAATGCCGAACAGTTTTAATCAACAAAGTGTTGTTCTTTCGATTTTCGAATCTTAACAATATGCTGTTCTAATAAATGCAAACCAATAACAAAATCTATAAATTTTAGACCACTATAACTGAACTGCTATTTTCTTAAACCTTTCACCATTCAAGTCGTGTATGTCATATTTGTCATTGACTTTGATTTTTGCATGATCAAATTGCTTTGAAATGCAACTGTATTTGCTAACAGAAAGTCATTGTTTCATTGTAATTAATCATCGTCATCAAAGAGGTCTCACAGGCATGCATTGATCAATTGCTCAGGGCTCCAGATTCAAGGGACAAAAGACTATTTACAATTTAATGTATCTTTACATATAAGGACAATGTCCATGTTGATTGTTGAATTGAAAAGATAAAAATATTATCATTGAAATATTTTAAATTTAATTGGTTGAATTTCGTTAAAATTATTAATTAGTTAAGTGAAAAAATAGGATTGTGGTTTTGTAGAATGCAGTAGCTTTTTAAGACTTAACACAGCCATAAGTATCCAAAACGACTCATCGACACAATACTCTACAATCATTATTGTTCATCACCAATTCAACGACTTAGCAATCAATTTTGATTTTTTTTCACAAACAAACTAAATCGAAATGCAGTTCAAAATAACCAAATGAACTCGTAGCCGTAATCAATTTTCTTGTCATAATTATAATCGAGTTATGATAATTACTAAATCAACCACAGAAAGTTTTCATAGTAATAATTTTTTTCAAATCGATAGGTTGCAAGTTTAGAAAAACTGAAAACTGATAAATAATTTAAATTACCGATCGGAACCAGGAGTAAGTTCACGTCGAGCAGCAGCAAGCTTGGATAAGGCATCGCGACGAATAGGATGAAGAAAGGAAGCATCGACGTCGTTTTGAGAGTGACATTCAAGGAATCCGAGGAGACGAAGATTGAGAAGATGTGCGGAAGAAAAATCACCATTTTTTGAAGCCAAATCAGCGCCGAAAACAAGAGATTGAAGTCTTTTGACATTATTATCAACTTCTTTTCTCCAATTTTGTTGGTTATCTTCCATTTGTGCTTGTTTCGCCATTTTTTCTGCGTGTTTGAAGCTTGTTTTATGACTGTCAAACCTCTAAGGGCGAGGATGAATGGGAAAGAACCGCAAATAAGGGGGTTTACTTTTTATATAATTCCCGCCAAATAGAATTTTGTAATTTGATACTTGTGCCGTTGTTCGTGTCAATTTGAGCCACGTACACCGGTAAAAAAAAGGACCGGTAGGGATGGTCATGGGGCGGGTCTGGGTCTGGAGCGGGTCCAACCAGACCCTGACCCGGACCCTTCAAATATTTTGAAATCCAGACCCGGATCCAGACCCTAAGGGTCCAAAATTTTCAGATCCGGACCCAGACCCTTCGAATCTGATGGGTCTAGGGTTCTTAATGGGTCCTTAGTGAGTCTAAAGAAAATCTCTTTGATTTGTCAAATTTGAAACATTTGTAAGTCATTGTACTTTTCGTATATTTGTAAGAGAGTTATTATCGTATTTTACAAATATTTAATATACTAATACTAATTTAACATCTAAACTCGCATAGCGTCACCCATATACGCTTAAATTCAATTATAAACACTAGTTCGAGTCTATAAAATAAAAGTAATTAGGTTAGGACTTAGCAAGTAGCAGATATATTATTTATATATATTATGATTGTATGAAAAAAAAAAAAAAGTGTTGGGCGCGGAATTCTTACGTAGAAGACATATTAAAATGGACAATTTAATATTTATAAGGGTCCAAGGGGCGGGTCTAGGGTCCGAATATTGGACCCGGACCCGGACCCGCCAATTATTTTTTAGATCCAGATCCGACCCGGATCCGAAGGGTCTCAAAAAATAAGACCCAGACCCTTAAAAAAGGGGCGGGTCTGGAGCGGGTCCAACAGGGTCCTGGACCCGTGACCATCCCTAAGGACCGGATTAGAGTATTAAAAAACAGCAGATCTTGAGTAAGACTGATTTAGAATAAGACGCGGCCCAATATGGAGTCTGTTAGCTTTTTCTATTTCTTTGGGCATTTTTCAATTTTTTTCTTAAAGGTATTAATTTTGACCTTAAAGATATCAATTTCAACGTATAAAGTAGTACTTAAGTATATTAATTAAAGTAAAAATTTCAATTTGAACCTATAAGTGATCAAGTTTAACGTTAAAGTGATCAATTTCTACCTAATATAATTGACAGTGATAAGTATTGAATTGTATGTTGTTATGTAATTCATTTATTTTGTTTATAAAATTAATATAGTTAACATCATAACAAAAACAAGATAAGGTCATAATTGATGCATTTTTTTGTAATAATTGACAGTGGTAAGTAATGAATTGTATATTTTATGTAGTTCATTTATTTTGTTTATAATTGATATAGTTAGCATCATAAAAAAAATAAAGTCATAATTGATGCATGTTTGGTAATAATTGACACTGATAAGTAATGAATTGTATGTTGTTATTGAAAATTTTATTTTAATTGATATGTTTAAGTACTAATTTACCTTGAAATTGATATCTTTAAAGTTAAAATTGATATATTTAAGGTCCAAATTGAAAATGCACAGAAAATGAAAAAAAACAAAAAAAATTTAAAATTTGGAGCGCCTGAGAATGGGTCGGCCCAGTTGTGGTCTTAGAATAAGACGATCTGACGCAATTTTTTGTGTTAAAAAAATGGAAATTTCACATGGTTGTATCCAACTTTCATGAAACCCCAGTGATAGTACTTTTGTTTTCCACATGGTAACATCCAATTTATGCACAATCTAATTGATGTAAGCTTTTTCGTTAAATTTTTGTTATTTTCCGTTTATTCACTATTTTGTAAGATTTTTCCATATGATAACATCCAGTATATGCTCTCAAATGTTTAGTTCATCGTTTTAAATGTATTAGTGCTCTAACAAAGGGTTAATGGATGAATTCTAACTTTCTAGGCCATCATTTTTAAAAGCATCTTAAACATAGTCTTGATTTATATATATATATTATATATATATATATATATATATATATATATATATATATATATATATATATATATATATATATATATATATATATTAGTGCTTAAAATACACCTTCGAACGTATGATAATAGTAAAGTACATATGCATCAGTGCTTGAAATGAATTCTTTGAACTTTATTCTAATCCGTATTAAGTACATATGTATTAGTACTTATGTACATTTTTATCATATGAAATGCAACTTTTGAATTATGTATTAGTATTTAAAATGTACCTTTTGAACTTTATAATGCCAACAATTTGAATGAAACAAAATTGTTGCAACATTTGATAGCGTTGATGAATTAAATGGTGAATTAAACGTTAAAATGATAAATTAAAGATTTGAGAGTATAAATTGGATGCTACCCTGTGGAAAATTCTTAAAAAATGGTGAATTACAAAAGAAATTTGTAAGAATTAAACAGAAAATGATACGGCAGTTAGATAGTGCATAAACTGGTTTCTACCATGTGGAAAATTCTTACAAAAGTGCTACCATAGGCATTTCAAGAAAACTGGATGCTATCATGTGGAATTTCCTTAAAAAAAAAAAGAAATCGAGTACTATCAAGGCAACAATTAAATTTACCTACATTGTTCATGCACACAAGGTTTCTGAAGGTGGTCAATATTTAATGCAATGATTTTCGGTGTATAATAATGATGTTGATTATAAATCAACTAATCACAAGTATAAAATTTTCTTCCAGACAACTACGACCATAACTATTTGTAATGATGTTAAGATACCTAAATATTGTATCAAATTTCTCCCTATTCAAGATATCATTTCACAGATCCATGACAACATTATTTTGTGTGGTAAGTAATTTTACACGTTACATTAATTATGATTTCGATGGATATTAATTTAAATGTTATTATTCAATGCTAAAATTAATAATCTATTTTTTACAGATGTTGTCGGCCAAGTTGTGTGGTAATAGTCATGTTGATATGCAATCTCAGAAATGAACGATACCACTAGACCTTACAGATGAAAAAAACTTTATGTGGTCGTGTCATGTGTGATAGGCAAAAGTGGATTAAAGATTTTAATATGTGACAATGACAACCACATAAGCAACTCTACGGAAAATGTTGTGTTCAAGGAGGTCTTTTCAAACATTTAAGGTATTTTGTAAATGTGAATTTTTATGCTTTGTATCTATTTAATAGTCTCTTACTGAATTTAATTACTAATTGTTTTTGTAGGTTATTATTGTTTGCTCAACAAGTTAATGTACCTAATGCAACGAAGCAATCTGATTATTGTTCTTTTTAGTATGGTATATTTGCGTTGTTGTAAATTACTTTGGTTTTAATACTTTGTCGACAATTATTAAGAGGTGTTGGTTATTTCAATTGTTTCATCTCTCATATTTATATCTTAACTATTTAGAAAATAGTTAAGTTTATAATATTAATATACCCTCTTTTTTAATGATTGTATTTCATATATATTTTTAAAAGTATACTTCGACAAAAAAAAATGATTATGATTCCGTGCATGACACGAGTAAGTACCTAGTATTGGAATAAAATAAGAGGTTAAAAATACAATCAAAATCAAAAGGATGTCGAAAATAACAAGGCATCAAATAGAGTTTAAAAAAAGCATAACAAAATGTGCAGGGTAAAGGAAATTTTTCTGTTACGACAACTATACTTTGACGTATATGAGATCTAGATACGAAAGTGCATTCTAGGAAGCTCACTATGCTGCTAAAGATTTATGATTATGCTATTGACTATATTGATAAGCGTGAACTCAATAATTATACATAATTTTCATTTAGAAAAAACTAGATAATCCCCGTGCGATGCACGACTTTATTAAATTTACTGACATATCATTTAAGAAATTAAAATTTCAAGATAAATTTTACATTATAGTTGTATCTCATTTCGTTCTAAATAGTTATATATATAGTTGTATCTCATTTCGCTCTGAATAGTTGTATATATTACATAAATTGTTTGATTTGTACCATACTTTGCATTGTGCGTAGATGATTTTGAAAATTTAGTTATAGATTTAACATAAATATTTATGTAAAATTTAAAAAAAAAATTGTTTGTCATAAAGTGACTTGTATAAGGGTAGTCACAACCTAAATCATATTAGACTTATGCATTGCATTTAAGTAACCAATTTCATTAGTATAAATAAAAAAAATCCTCATAAAAGTATATTATCTTTTAACCAACTTAAAGTATCCAAAACATTTAAATAATACTCATTTAATAAATAAAATTGATAAGATTTTATAAATAATTGAAAAAAATGAAACAAAATATATAGATTTCTAATATATTAAATGATGTGACCTAAAAGTATAACATTAACATGGATAACATTATAGTCATACTTAGAAAGTAATTAAGTCAAAAATACTAATTAGTGATGATGTCATCATTGAGTTTTGGAGGGAAATTTTTTATTGAGGTTTTGACACATAAGCAATATTGATTAGTGATGATATCAGCGTGTTTTGTTTTAGTAATAGTTATAGATTATAGATAGGTTATATTTAAAATAATTATTTAGTTATTTTACGCATTCTATGTCAATACCTTTTGAAAGATAACCAAGATGTTATATGCTTGGATTATTCAATAAAAAATTATTTCAAAATTTTTTATTATATAACCAATACTATTAATTCGATAAAATAATTAAACTATTTATGCGCATAAAACGATATAAACACGACTTTAGGGTACAAATAATGAAGTGGAGATACTTTTAGGTTAGAAAATACTATGACATGTCCATTAAACTCATAAAAAAAAAAAATCAAACTAAATTGCATAAAAAGTTCATAAATTCCAATTTCCACCAAAATTTCTTCAATATTTTGCATCCAAATTTTCATTGTAATTGCCTTTAAGATCCTCCAATTGTTGTTGATTTTCCAAATCATCCTTTCTTACTTCATTGAATATATCAAGATCTTGAGTGTTAATGCATCCATTTGACTTACTTTGATTGTTATCATAGAGTAATTCCTTGTTCTTACCCCATAAAACTGCATAGAGGCCTAACACTATCAATATTGATCCTATAGCCCTGTAAATTGAACTACACCATTAGTACAAGGGTTATTCTACATTTTAAGAATATTATAGATCGAGCACTATTTTTACTACATGTGTACAAAATATATTACCATCTTCATTGTACCTTGTGTATCACGTCTATAGGAAATGATCAGAATTTGGGGGAAGAAAGGCAGCAACCCATACCCATAAAGGAGGATGCAGCCAAAAAATACCCTCCGCTCGAGAAAGATCCGCATAACTTGTGTAAAATATGGTTATACAATTCAATATTGTCAAGATTTTTTAATGAAATGAACCCATTATTTCCTAGGCAACCATTGGCCTAAGTTCCCTAGATAATGTAATGTTTGATCCTATAGTTTTGCAATTGTTTTCCTAAGTACCAAATATGTGAGCCCCTACCTCAATTTTTGCCCATTATCAAGTTTAGCTAAAGGAGTTTTTATTATTCACCTTGACATAGATACAAGCAAAAAAAAAAAACCTACTAACATAGTTTATAAAGTTATATGGAAGGTGAACAAAAATTATTGATTGAATATATATAAGATTTCTCCTTGTCAAACTATTATATTAAATGATGCAAATAAGGGTCAAGTTGACTCAAATTTGTTAATATCTCTCACATACATCACATATATTAGAACCACTAAATTTGGATTAGGACATGCTTGTATTTATAGTTAATATTTAAAGGAAAATAAAAATCTAATTATAAATATGAATGTAAAAAGAAATGGATACAAAAAGGGAAGATAAGAAAAGATGATATAATATATGAGCTAGGAGGATAAAGGAAAAAAATAAGAGATCGTCTTACTTTATGGGAGGACGAGGAAAATATTCTTCACCATCTCAGTAGAGTAAATAGTACCACTAAAATTAGAGGACTAATTCTTTATTTTCTATTGTTAGTCATCCTTCTCATTTTGGCCTAGGCGATGAGATAACTACGAAGGAAGTAGGAAAAGTAGGGAGAGTCAAAGTAGTCGAATTTGAAAACAACCCTATCGAGGTGTAGAGGTGTTTGGGAGAACAGGGCATTTGATGTATGACTAACCTTTTCAATGTTATCATAAGGACACATAAAAAAACTATAAGGAAGGAGGAGCAACACAGTTTCTGATTGTGGGAAAAAGTGGGATAAAACTTCTCAGCCACACAATGAAATTGTGGGAAAAAGTAAAATAGAGGAGCATCAGACAATAGTCGTTGATCAGAGAGAACAAATTCTACTTTAAGTTAGGAAGATCTACTCCTAAAGTTATCAACGAGGTCGACGGAGAAGTATGTAGAGAGAAAAAGGATTTTCATATGGTGTTTATCAATTCATAGAAGGCTTTTGATAGCAAACCACGTATTGTTACCTTTAAGTCTAGCGTAAAGAAGTCCTTCGAACAAATACCATAGATGTGTATATTGAGGTGGATGTGCTGACACACAGAGAGATGGATAGAATCAGGAATAAAAAGTTAAGAAAGAGGTCAAAGTTTGCCCCTTTATTGGCTAAACTACGTTAAAACAAGTTGAGTGGTTTGGACATGTGAAATTAAAGACTATCGACGTACCCATGAGAACGTTAGAAAGTCTCATAGTGAAGTATAAGATGAGCCAAGGTAAACCAAAGAGAACGTGGGAGGAACACAATCAGGATTGACTTGCATGAATTGCACCTCAATATGAAGGGAGTAAGGGTATGGATTGTTCGTTACCTCCCACTTTCCCCACCTCCTAAGCAAAATATTAAATTGATAACTATGACTATGAGTTATGACTCTAATATCATCCATACAATTTTATTTATTTTTTCATTTAATTTTACACTTACGTTAAAAGGACTAAGTATTAAACTATCAGTCTATCATAACCAAAAAGATGTCATATCCAAAAGAGAGTTAGTTCGGCACTTACGTTCCAACATAGAGTTTCTCCATGCGCAAGGCCCAACTAAGTAATGCTACAATCACCAACAATAAGGGACTAAACACCGAAACGTACAATGGCCCTTTTCTTTGAATTGTCCATGACATTAGGCAAACAGCTATGCCTGACCCCACAACACCCTATTAATTAATTTCCATTCATATATTAGAATTCAGAATTAACATTTTGTATTAAATAATAGTAGCTAGTAAAATATTTATAAATACTTTAATTAATATATACCGCATAAATACTAGCGACCATCCTAATGCGAGAGCTTAAAGACCAATCAGAGACTTTATTGTTTGTACAAGCTGCAATGAAAACACATTGGATAGTTGCCATAAAACACATCAATGCTGAACTGGTATAAGGAGCCTCGAAATTCTCGCTCAACTTTGCCTATCAATATTTTATCAATATATTAGAAAAATTAGAACATTGTAAATATATACTATATGATTGTTAGAGTGCTAAGGAACCAACTCAACCAAAAGTTTAAGCTTATGGTTGAGGCCTCAGAATATGTTATATACTCTAATACGCCCCCTCACACGAGAGCCCATTGGGCTAAAAGTGTGGATGCAACACAGGCCTTCCTCATAAATGGGCTAAATATTCCACTTTAAATGAGGGGTGGTTGAGATTCGAACCCGCAACCTCTTGTCACGTTGCTCTGATACCATGCTAAGGAACCAACTCAACCAAAAGTTTAAGCTTATGGTTGAGGTCTCAGAATATGTTATATACTCTAACACGCCCCTTCACATGAGAGCCCAATGAGCTAGAAGTGTGGATGTAACACAGGTCTTTCTCATACATGGGCTAAATATTCCACTTTTAAATGAGGGGTGGTTGATGAGATTCGAACCTGTGACCTCTTGTCACATTGGCTCTGATACCATACTAAGGAACCAACTGAACCAAAAGTTTAAGTTTATGGCTGAGACCCCAAAATATATTATATACTCTAACAATGATATAATAAGAACTTACTTGGATTATAAACCAAATAGCCATAGCAAGGTTGCTAGCAAGGACAAGAAGAGGTCCTAACAAGAAATTGTAGTGACTAGTTGAACCATTATTAGCTTTATTTGTGGTATTATCATGAGTGTAATGCCACTTGATTTTGGGTTGTTGGATGTCAATGAGATGCCCATGGTAAAATGAAAGTAGCATAGCTCCACCAATGCACACTATTGTTCCTAGTATTTTTACTTGTCCTCCCCTCTTTTTGATTCCAATTGCTTCCAAGCTATTCATCAACATCCAAGAAATGAAACTTATTGTTAGTAGTGTCGGACCCAAGTTTTTAATCATGGAACTCGTCTCAAAATAAAATTATAGTATATAATTAAAAAATATTTAATAATGGATGGCCATAGTATTTTTTGCTAATATATTTAACAAATGTATAAAATCAATTTATCTGATTATAAGTCATAGCTTGGACTTTATATAAAATGGGCCTAAAGTTGAGAGTTTTAATAATAATCATTTGTTGTGAGTTTTATATTTAAACCGTGAATAGTTAGGAGTTTTTAATGTAATTTTCCCTAAATTATTTGTCAAGAAATATTTCTACCAAATTTACACCAACTTTCCATCATCACTCCCAAGTCCCACCATTTAGTATCGATGATCAAAAGAATATTCAAGAGTTTTTGCTAGAAAGGAAAAGAAGGCACGTTTAACAAAAAAAGAAAAAACAATATTTCATATATGTCATTAAATAATTTTTGTTTAGTATTTCATCTAAACAAAGTTTGAGAATCGAATGTGAGTAACTTTATTGTTATAATAACTAACAGCTCTTTTAATTAAATTTAATAACAAATATTATTTGCAATTTCACATAAAATTAAAAATATATATTATTTAACAATTATTTCGATGTAGACTATAGTTGATTATAAGTGGAAAGTAAGAAGATGACAAAAGCATTAGACAAAGAAAAAAGAGAAGAAATGAATTACCCAAAAGGAATAGCGAAGAGGAAGGTGAGTGCTGGAAGCATGTTATTCAATGCACAAGCAATGGTTGCAGTGGTTTCCTTTAGCCCAATGAAATAAAATATTTGATTTAAGGTTGCCCTGTCATCATGTACATAACAAATTAGAAACAATATAAAGTAGTATATTCTTAATAAAATGATGTGTACAAGAGTACAAAAGCAATAAAAGACCTTCCTAATATTCCGTATAAGGCAGAGTGTGAATTAGCGTTTTTTTTCTTGAAAGATGTGGACAAATCACTCTATTTCTCTCTCTCTCTCCTTTTTTTCTTAATTCATTTCATTTCGGCCATATTAAACATAGTATTTGAGTATACGTGATTCATCTTACATTAGCTCACTATTATACGAGTGTATATATTAGTTTCTAAATGAAAATAATAATTATTTTAGTGTCAACTTATATTTTTACAAACTTATCTTGAATGTACATAAATTGAAGAAAAATAATTTTAATGCAAGGGAATAGACAAGTCGTCATCATCTTAATGAGTTATGCCTGAGGCAGGGTCTGAAGAGGGTGGGATAGAAGGCAGATCAATACCCTTATCCTTGAGGAGATTGCAATCGCAATGGAATAGACAAGTAACGGGAAATGTTAGTAAATTCTATGCTATGCTATAAATTTATTCTCCTTATTGTAAGTTTGAAACCGTAGTTACCAAAATCGGAAATTTTTTACCAAATTCCGTTTGCAAGCTTCGTTTTTGAAACTCTAAATTAAAGTTTTCGCTACAATATTCCCGAAAGAAAATTTTTCAAACTAAAAATATATAACAATTACTCCCTCCGTTCCTTAAAGAAGTTCCCACTTTCCATTTTGGGATGTTCCAATTGTTGTTCCCATAAGGAATCTTTCCATTTATATCACAAATTTTGAACAAAAATAACCTCAATCATCCTAATTTTAATATTTTAATATTGGTTATGGGCCCACATATCTTCCACTAACTCTATTTTAACATTTTTATATTCCTTATGGTCCACACATATTTCCCACTAACTTCATAAAAACATTTTTTAATTAGTTGTGGTCTCCATATTTTTTTCCACTAACTTTTTTAAAAACTTTTTTAATATTTGTGGTCCCCACTTTTCCTCCACTATTTCCATTTTCTTAATTCCCGTGAACATTCCCTATGGGAACATCAATAGGGAACGGAGGGAGTATATCAAAGGCCTTCTTTTCTTTTTCTTTTTGTTCATTTTCTTTTCTTACCTCTTTTCTTTTTCTTGGTAAAATTAAATTGTATCTAAATCTCATATGTTTTCAAAACTCTAAAATTAACACTTTTAGTTTCTGTTTCTGTATTTCGCATCGATTTAAATTTCATTTTAACTAACATTGACATGGACATAATTATGTGACCAAGCAAGTCCACTACTATTTATCGTTAATAAAATGAAAAATAATGCTAAAATCTGAATGTATATTTCTATAAATATTTGGTTACTTACCCAAAAAGAGAACATAAGAAAACTTGAAAGAGAACTTGTCTAGTGATCTTAGGCCGCTTTTCTCTGCATAAAATTTTTGTTACGTAAGCATAACTTATATTATACATATTAATTTGATCCATGACACCATATAATTATAAATAAGAGTTAAGACGGTCACATATATTGTACTTCACACATACATAATCACCCTAGCAATAATTCGTAAATTTTCCTAAAGGGTAAAAAGGAATGAAATCTCAAAGGATGGCAATAAAACTTATATTTTCTTGAGTATCGTCTAGGTAGGATTGTTTTTGGATTTTTATCTCATTTTAATTTTAAAAGGAAAATTTGATATTCATATTCCAACCTTTGTCCTTAGTTTGCTAGTATCATAATTTTTTATTTTATAATAAATCAACATTCACCTTTAGTTTGCTATCAGCATAGGCGAAGCTACATAGGGGGCCGACGGTGGCCCGGCCCCGCTTGCTGAAAATACGATCCATTGTAATTTTGGTTTTGGACCCCTTAGTAATATATTACATATAATTTAAAGAATAAATAATTGTAACAAAATTACTTTAGGTCAATGTTTGGGATAACATATTTGTAATCTAAGGTTAATGGTACAAACTCAAATTCGAACTATTATTTTTTTTAGTAGGCTAATAAATTTAATTAATACTATAATTTCATTACTCATTATTTATCTTTCATAGTTTCACATTCATTCTTTAATAGTATGCGTACTTATTTTTTACTATCTTAATTTTAAGGGAAATTTCACGTGGTAACCCTGAGGTTTTGGGTTTTCCACGTGGTAACCAAAACTTTTAAAAAATCCACGCGGTAACCTTGAGGTTTACGTAAATGTTCCATCATGACCTTTTTGCACTTAAAAACTTTAGTAAACGTTAATTTTGAAGCTTTATGACTGTTGTATGCATATTTATGCGACTCACCATTCGAAATGTCATCAGTATGAACCTTTTTCCCTAAAATATAACCCTCAAATCAACCATTTTTCATCCAAATCATATTTTTTCTCCCCGAATCCAAATATGGTAGAGTTTGGGATTATATTTTGGGGAAAATGGTTGAGACGAATGACATTTAAAATGGTGAGTCGCATATGTAGGCGTACAACAGCCTTAAAGCTTCGAAATCAATGTTTCTTAACGTTTTGATAACATTTTATGTGCAAAAAGGTCATGATGGAACAATTTGGTAAACCTTAGGGTTACCATGTGGATTTTTTAAAAGTTTTGGTTACCACGTGGAAAACCCAAAACCTCAGGGTTACCACGTGGAATATCCCTAATTTTAATATTGTAATTTTTAGAGATTTAGAAGGCAAATATATTGAGTCAAAATAAATTTAGTTTTTTTTAAAAGGGATAATTATAGGGATGCTTCACCTCTATTTGTTAAATATAATTTTTGCTATGATTCAAGTTTATTTCAGTTTATATGATTTTCAAATTTTCATAGTTTAACAAGTTTTTATATGTAAATAATTTACTAATATATCGACAATTTGCCCCCCCCCCTAATTAAAAAACTTGGCTTCGCCCCTGGCTATCAGCATACACTACAAAAAATCATTTATTTAGACGGAACATGATGATCGCCAATGGCGACGAATTGGTCTATTAAAAAATAATCTAATGGTAAAATTATTCATAGCATATAAGTGAAATATTAGATTATTCATATCAATTTTTTCATTTTAAAAAGCTAGCTAAACAAATTTGTAGTTTTACATAGTAAGAAAACTAGCTGATACCCCTGCGATGCACGATTTTATTAAATTTTTTTTATATATTTATTTAAATAAAAAATTAAAAAATAATGGTTATATGTTTTAACTATCTCAAAATATCATATATTCATTTAATAAAAACAATATAAAGATTTTATAAATAATTAAAAGAAAATAAAATAAAATAAATGATTTTCTCATATATTAAATGATATGACCTAAAAAGTAAAAATCAATCAATATTGATAATATTAATCGTAATTAGAAAATAAAAAAGTCAAAACTATTAACCTTAATAATAAATACAATGACATCATCATTGTGTTTTAGAGGTAAAATTTTTATTGAAAAAGTGAAACGTAAATAATTTTAAAAAATAATGACATCAGTAGTATTTTGTTTTAGTAATACTTATAGATTGAGTATTAATTTAATTTGGGAAAGCTTCCAATAATTTGTTATGTAAAAGTACACTAATAATGAGTGAAAAACAAAAAATTTAGTTAGAAAAGAAGAGAAAAATACGAAAAAAGATAGTAATCCACGAAAGAATGTAATGGGCAAAAGTTGTAATATTGGAAAGATGAGAAACGTGGGAAAGGAACAAAAGAAGCATGCATAAAACTTAAAAGGCATTCATTCATTCATTAATCAGAAAGACAATTACATTAATTTGCATGACACCAGTCAACCAATTCACAGTAAACCATATAATTTGGCTTAGTTGGAAACCTCGATTATATCTCTCTAACAGCTGTTCTCAAATTTAATTACCATTTTTTATGACAAAGTCTAAGTAAATAACGGTTATTTATAAGGTTAATAAATCACTCTTATGTGGTAGAACGTGATAGTATGAGAGAATTGTTGTTTTAATTTACCTTTTTGATTTTTATTATTTTAATATTATTTTTTTTGTCTCTTTGTGGTGATTTACAAATCACAATTATTGTTTAGAAATTTTTTTTTTTGCTATTTATGTTAGCCTCCTAGCTAGGTGTATTTGTTTTTGTCTTAATAATCTCCCACTTTTTCGAGTTAAATTTTATTTATCTGATGTATAAACTATCCACTATCAATAGAAGGAAAATGATATATATAGTCGGTCATGAAGGTTTTACGTGTTTTATTTATGTAATTTAACGTTAATTTTGCTTTAACAACGTAAAAATTTAACTACAATTTATTAGCTTTTTATTTATTCTTTCTTGAAAAATTAAAATAATTATATAAAAATATTAATTATTATCTAATTTTTAGATTAAATTCTCTTCAAAAATTAAAATTATTAATAATAGAGATAATTTAATAATTTTTAAGTAAAATCTTAAGAACTGTAAATATCATCACCCTTAATAGAAATTTAAAATAAATAATTTATCCATTGAATTAACTAAGTTCTTTTCCTCAATTTAAACCGTTATGACATCTTTGATCCACCACCAATAAACGATTAGCTTAGTAAAATCGTCTAATCACATTTTATAGTTATACTCATCAATCACTTTAAAGTATTAAAGAGTGACATGTAATCCCAAGTTACATACAAGCATTCTAGAGTTATGATCGAACATATGATACTTACTCCGTTTCATTATACTTATTACATTTCACTTTTTTCGCATGTCAATGCGTTATTTTGTTTATTTATATGATGAATTTTACAAATCTAAAAATTGTAAAAAATTCATATTATGAAAGTATGCGATTAGACGATTCAATAAGATCCCACTTGACTATATTTTTACTTACACATTAGTCGCAATGTATAAAATAAGCTTGAACAGTGAATAGTGCACATAATCAAAATATAGCGAGTATTTCAGAAAGAAGGAAATACTACATGAACTTATTAGTTAGTCTATTTAACTATTACTCTTTTATAGTGTTAAATAATATGTTCGTACTTTAGTTTATTACACAAACTCTAATCAATATCATTTTTCAAAACATATAATTGTAAATAATATCTCGTTTTCTCTTGTTCATCTCATATTTCCTACAGAAAATATAACAATTATGTTCTTTTTTTCCACATGAAAATATTACAAGTATGTTCTTTTGGGAAAAAAAAATTTTACGCAGAAGATAAACTAGTCACCTAAGGTAGTATTAAGGACATAAAAAATGTATGCATATATCATTTACCAACTTTCTATCAAACGCATATTTAATTATCTATTAACTATTTATCGATTAATCGTCACCTCATACAAGTAAATTACACAATGGGTAAAACTGGATAATTTTAATTACTTAAAAGTATGTAAAATATACACAATTTTCCAACAGTT
Organism: Amaranthus palmeri; assembly: GCA_019776075.1. Classification (NCBI taxonomy): domain Eukaryota; kingdom Viridiplantae; phylum Streptophyta; class Magnoliopsida; order Caryophyllales; family Amaranthaceae; genus Amaranthus; species Amaranthus palmeri. The sequence goes on from JAAKBH010000324.1 coordinate 480,962, forward strand.
CATTAAATTAAAAAGAAAAGTTATTTAAAGTAAAATATTAAATTGTGAAGTTATAAAGTAACTTCAAAAGTCTTGTAATTAAACTCTGTACGGACTACCAAGTGTAAAAATCATTACGAGTAGCTCATCAATAGTTTTTACCTTATTTGAAAATTAGATTATATACTTCATTTCACGTTTTTCTTATATTTCAATGACAATTTAAAAATTAAATAATTTTAATTGTTTGTTTATAAAAATTTTAAAAAGTTTATATTTTGAATATATATACTATGACGAATCTATTAATATCCTACATAAATATATTCTTTCATATAAATTAATGAGAAATCAAATCAAAATTTAACATTAAAATACGTAAATTGTCCATGCATGTTTTTTAAATTTGCTCTGTTTGACAAAAAAAACTATCATAAAAAATAGTAAAATGGGTCGTAAATTCAAAGGGACAGAGTAATACCTTTCGAGGAAATAAGCAAAAGGAAGAATAGCAAGAGTAGCAAAAAGCTGACGATAAGCAACAAGAACAAGAGGAGGCATGCCAGAATCCATAGCAACCTTTGAAGTTATATTCATCCCAGCATACCCTATTTGCACTATCACCATTGCTATAAATGGCAACAATTCATTTCTTCCCATTTTCTATATTTATTTTTTTATGTATTAAAAAAATTAATTAATTAATTAAATTAATTAATCTCCTAATTAAGATAAAACTTACTTTCTCTCCCCTTTATAAAAGGAAGAAGAAGCAAGCTAGGAGAATGAAGAATGTGTTTGTTATGAGTTAGAATATATATAGGAGGGTTTTAGGAGGAGAATTTGAGCTTTTTAAGTAACAATAAACTTTAATAAAATACAAATTATTACTTGAGACCGTCTATACAATAGACGTCTCAAGTTTTTGGGGCTGGCCCAATTTATAAATTTTAAAAAACTGATTAGTCGTTTTGTAAGTTAAGAGGGAGATATGAGCTGGGCTCTTGAGAGACGTTTATACTATATACGGTCTTTTAAGAGAGGACCTGTTAATAAAATAATGGTGTAAGAATAAAGCCAAAATATAGAGATGCTTAACTGTAAAAAAGGGTGAGATTTTATTAGAATACCAGGAGTTTTGCATGGGATGTGGTGATGGGCAATATGATTGTGTAATTATGTGCTATTTTAGGTTCATGAGATAGTGGTCATGTTGATGTCAACTTGTGATGATTCTTGTGTTATCAACTACTTCTATGTTGTTACCAGTTTTTGTCCTACTAATTTTGCTTCATACGAAGTTGATAAGCATATAGGGACGGAGTAAATAATTTTAAAATTCTGTTTATTTTTCATAAATTACTATAATTAGGAACTTTTATAATGGACAAGAGAGATTTTGAAAAAACTCAAAAATAAATTTATTGTAGGTATTGCAATTTAATAAAAACTCAAGATAATTTCTATTTGATTAATATTAATTTAATAAAAAGTACATAAATTAATTTGTAGAAAATTAATTTTTCATCTCTAATGTTAAAAAGGAAGAGAAAAAGTAATAAATCTATTGATGGCTAATAATAAAAGTGTAAAAGTTTGAAGAATTGAAAAATTAAGAAATAAAATGTTAATTTTATAAATTAAATTGGTGATAAAAATTAAATGATGTTAGAAAAAATGTTTTGAAGTTAAAATGTCTCTTTGGAAAGAGAAAAAAGAAAAAAGAGAAAAAAATTTAATCAATAAGAATTGAACTTATGACCATTGATGTGTTAAGTAACACACCAACCAACTACTCTACCTCATTAGTATGGGCACCCTGCATACTCACAAAATCACCCTTGTAAGCAAACCAAGAAAATTGATAAAATTGATATATTTAGGGTAAAGTAAAAGAAATATACAGAAGAAATGAAAAAATAAGTTTAATGTATAGATGAAAATTAGGCACGCTATTATAGGTTTATGAGATATGGTTGCTATTGATATGAACTTGTGAATCTTTTGTTATCAACTACTTCAATGTGGTTACTAGTTTTTGTCCTAGCTTACTTGTTTTTATCCTATTAAATTTGTTCAATAAGTAATTGATGAGCATACTAAAAAATGTGGGTAAAATAGTACTATTTTATAGAAAAGTAAAAGAAAAATATATAAATGGAGTTTATTATATAGATAAATATTAAGGAAAAATAGAGTAGGTCATGACTCATGAACGAAGATAAAATTAGAGCACATTTGGTAAAAAAAAGAAGGGAAATTTCACGTGGTAACCCTGAGGTTTTGGGTTTTCTATGTGGTAACCAAAACTTTTAAAAAAATCCACATGGTAACCTTAAGGTTTACGTAAATGTTTCATCATGACCTTTTTGCACATAAAAACGTTAGCAAACGTTAATTTTGAAGCTTTATGGCTGTTGTATGCATATTTATGCGACTCACCATTTCAAATGCCATCAGTTTGAACTTTTTCCCCAAAATATAAACCTCAAATCTACCATTTTTCATCCAAATTATATTTCCCCCCCCCCCAAATCCAAAGATAGTAGAGTTTGGGTTTATATTTTGGGGGAAATGGTTGAAACTGATGGCATTTAAAATGGTGAGTCGTATATATAGGCGTACAACAGCCTTAAAGTTTCAAAATTAATGTTTCCTAACATTTTGCTAGCGTTTTATGTGTAAAAAGGTCATGGTGGAACAATTTGGTAAACCTCAGGGTTACCATGTGGATTTTTTAAAAATTTCGGTTACCATGTGGAAAACCTAAAACCTCAAGGTTACCACGTGAAATTTCCCAAAAAAGAATAGTTGATTTGCTCTAGTTGGAAGGAATCGTTGATTAGCCTTCTATTTAACCTATCTAATATCTATTATAGAGATGATTAAAATTCGTTATTAGTCATTAGCTATTTATTAGACAAATATTGGGTTAAAAAGTAAACAGTGAATTTTGATTTAATAGTTATTTATTTAATTTCTTTTTTGGCTCTTAATCAATTAAAAAGTCGAAAGCAAATATGCTAATTTTAAATGATTTCATGTTCTATGTTCTTAATATATGCTTCGGTAGGTGTAGTTGGCACAATAAAACATTGTATAAATTTTAATTGGTAAATTCTACGTGGTAATCCTAAGGTATTGGGTTTTCCACGTAGTAACCAAAACTTTATAATAAAAACTCACGCGCTAATCCTGAGGTCTATCAAATTCTTTCTCTGTGACCTTTAAACAAAAAATGTTTGAATCGTCAATTATAAAGCTTAAACGTTATTATACGCCTATTTATTCGTTTCACTATATCAAGTTGCATCAGTTTCATAATTTGATAGTAGAACTAGAGTTTGCATTTGGGGGGGAAAATGTGATTTGGAGTAAACATGAGAGTTATGGATATTTAAGAAACTAATTCAATTTGATATGGTGAAACTAATCAGTAAGTGTACAACAAGGTTGAAGCTTTATAAATAGCGTTTTCAAACATTTTTTGTTTAGAAAGGTTAACATTGATTTATATTTTTAGTGGAATAATTGTTGGTTTTAATTAGTGACACTTTATTTGGCATGTAGTGGCATACATAATTGTTACTACATGTTCTAGTGACATTATATTAATGATAAATGTCACTAGATACTATGTCACGAAAAACTTTAGTATGATATTTTATTATGCTGCTTAGGGGTCTAATAAATGTCACTAAGTAACTATATATACTATTAGAAATTTAAAGTAATGACATTTTAAATGTCGCTAAATATATCCTACTAAAAGCAAATTATATTATAGTGTCAAAGATATGATAATTTGACATTTATCCAATTTTGTTATCAAACCTAATTGATTTACAGTTATATTAAAAGCAATGTGTACACAAGATCCAATTTTGTACTAACTCGAAACACTTAATTCAAAATCAATCTGATGGCCCCAAATGAACACTTTTGCCTATATTATACGGATAGTAGAGAAATCATTCAACAACCTCGTAATTTCTACATAACTATCCTAAATGAAAGGATTTTGAAAATCAATTCATCAATAAACAACCATCTCTTGCTTTTAAATTGTCAGAACGTAAATTGTATGTATTAGTAGCCCCAAAAAGCAAATTAGAAATATTTTTTATAGGTGATCAAAGTATTTAATTCGCGGATTGAGTTTTATCAATTTGCAAATTTTTAGTTATTTAAAAAATAAAACTAGCTATTATGACGATACTATGTAACATAGATATCATTATGGAAGAAGTTGATCGATGAAATGATAAAGTACAATCTATCAAATCGTTTTCTAAATTGGAATCCTCATAAGAGGTTTATGGGACAATATGTCTACTTTTTTCTATTTTGATTCTCGTATTAGGAACCACAATAGGTGCATTATTTATTGTGTGGTTATATATATATATATGTGTGTGTGTGTGTGTTTGTGTGTGTGTGTGTGTGTGTATATATATATATATATATATATATATATATATATATATATATATATATATATATATATATATTGTCAATTAATTTGTATTATATACCAAAAATAGATACAGAGAGGAAACCGCTTAGTCTGGAAATTAACTCCAGACCAAGCCACCAAAAACGCTATCACTCACAACAAAACGGGGAGCGATAACCCAAAAACTACCAAAAACCTACATAGATACAAGCATATCGTTCATCCTACTATTAACCCTCCCTGCAACTCTGAAAACAATAAGATCATACATCTCTTTCAAACTGAAGGTGCGGTTATCAAAAATTTTGCCATTCCGCTGTCTCCAAATGCAGTAGATCATCTCTGTCCATATTGCAACAATCAACTTGGCTCGGTCAGTTTTCTTCTTATTCAACTTGGCCATGAGTTCAATTTCTGCTTCGTCGAGTCTCACGGGAAGAAAATTGAAGATCCTAGCACGGATATCCTTTGCATTCTGGCATTCAAAAACAAGGTGTTGTATCGATTAGTTTGCCCCATTGCACATTACGCACTTGTCATTTGCAGAATCAAGCCATCTTCCAATTCTGTCTTTTGTTGCGAGCCTATTTTGAATTGCTAGCCAAGTAATGAACTTTGCACCTGGGCTGGCAAAGTTCTTGATCATGATATTACCCCATACCACTCTAGGGGCATCCTCTATCAACTGGTTGTAGACCCCTCCAATTGTGAAGTCGGAATCATTTATGAATTTTTCCCGCCCCCCTAATTTCTCCACAAGATAGCTGTGTTTGATGATCTTCTTGAAGGCCCATGAAGCATGGATGGAGACTTTCACATTATTGATCACTTGGTTGTGCATGTAGTAACTGTGGACCCATTTTACCCATAAGTTGTCTTTTTTCCGTGTCAAATTCCACAGGTGCTTGAGAAGAGCAGCTTTGTTCCAAGTGTGCATATCCTTTAGGTTCAGGCCTCCCTTCATGAGAGGTAAAGTCATCTGGTTCCAAGCCACTGCAGCTTTTCTAGAAATCCCCTCTTTTCCGGTCCAGATGAAAGATCTACAAATGCTCTCAACCATCTTAATCAGCTTTTTTGGAAGGCAGAAGATCTGGGCCCAGAAGTTTTGGATGCCTCCAATAACGCTTCGCACAAGCTGGATTCTCCCTGCGTAGGAAAGAAGGCGCGAAGACCAGTAGCCTATTCGACCTATAATTTTGTCCACCAGCGGGCGACAATCTCTAGTATTGAGCTTTTTAGAATGGAGAGGAACACCTAGGTAGCGGAAGGGGAAATTGCCTTCAACCATTTGCAGGAAGTTCATCAATCTATTTTTGGTTTGATTATCCACACCCGAGAAATACACATTGCTTTTGCTAACATTTGCTTCAAGCCCAGACGCTCTAGAGAAGTTCTTAAACGTGTTCATTAGGGGTGTTCATAACCGGGTACCCGGCTAAACGGGTACCCGGAAAGCCGGGTACCCGGTTAGCCGGGTACCTATTTTTGCGGCCCGTGTCCCGGCCCATTTAATGCGGGTACCCGGTTAGCGGGTACCCGGATAAAACGGGTCGGGACACCGGGTACCCGTTTATTATTTTTGGTGATTTTTCAAATTTAATTATTATTTTTAAGATCGAATTCCGAGTAGATATTAGGCAATCGAAAGTAGACAAACGCGAGTTTATATGTTACACTAGCAAGATCGAGTAAACTAAATGCATTAAAATTCAAGTGTAACACAAGATCAAGTTTATATGTTACACTAGCAAGATCGAGTAGATATTAAAATTCCAAAGAATATCGTTATGTTAATTTGTAACGTAACAAATTGTTGACAATTAGTTGAAGTATCAGTGACAAAGAAAGCAAAGAAATAAATATTGTTAAATGATGCAAATATCACAATTATGCCACTTTACGACATACTGTTTGGGTTTGGTTAGGTTAATTCAATTCTATGATTTCTGAATGGAAAGTAGAAAATGGTAGAAAGAGAGAAAGGATTACGGAATTGTAGTAACAATTTGGAAGAATTCACTTTACCACATACTGGGCATTTGGGCAATACTCTCAAGTCTCAATAGCAAATCTTGGGAGATGCAGAAACAAATAAGTCCAAATG
>JAAKBH010000324.1:492500-695297 GCA_019776075.1 Amaranthus palmeri
TTCATTTTCTTTAGAGCTAACGGTTCTTGGCTTTTTGTATGATGTAACTTGTAAGTTTAATTATGGGCCCTAGCACCCTTGCTTTTTGCGTGAGGGTTTAACAATAATTGGTTCAATTTTTTCCTTATTTTGTTGTGATAAGAAAACTAGAAAAGGGCTATATTATACCATATATAAAACGGTTTTATGGTAAGACTATTTATATATTAGTGGCTTGTGTATGTTTAATTTATAATAATGGTTACTTATAATTTTAAATTTTTTAATTACAAAAATGACTAAATTATATATATTCCTCTTATGATAAGACGGTTTCATACCAAATGAGCGGAGACTATACACGCACATGGAAACATGTATCATAAGTGGTTTTCAAATGTATAAGATGCCTAAGCTCACGACTTCCTAAAATAAATGGTTTAACTAATATTTTATATTATTTATATTTTAGTTTAATTACTAGTCTAAAAAACTCGTGCGATACACAAAGGTTTTAGTGTCATCATCATCAACATCATACCCAGTGTTCCCGCACATAGAAACTCTATGGTCAGGGTCCGGGGAAGGAAGGTCGACGGCGTCTCATACCCAGAAGGAGAGGGCGGTCATAAGAGTCCTTCGGCTCTATAGTAGTCTGCAAGGATAGGACCTGCAAAATATCTGAAACCTGCATCTTACACCCACGTTAGCCAAACATAGGGATCATTTATAAAATTCAAAACGATACAGGAAAGAGGCAGTGAATAGCGATGACGAAAGACACAGAACAGTAACAAACAAGTCTAGTAATCTAGGACGTGAATAAGGCGCCGCCATGTGGCTCTATCCCTGGTCAGGTCCTTAGAGAGGTGGAGTTCAAGCAGGTCGCTGTTAATCTGCTCCTCCCACGTCCTCTTAGGTCTTCCCCGACTTCTCTTGCCCTCCACTATGATGTGTTCAACCCTTCTCACTGGAGCGTCATGGGTACTTCTCTGCACATGCCCAAACCATTTGCGCCTGTTCTCCCGCATCTTTGCAGAGAGAGGTGCAACCCCTAACTTCTCCCTAAACTCCTGATTTGGAATCATGTCCATCCTTGTCTTACCACACATCCATCTCAGCATGCGCATCTCTGTTACATCCATTCTCTGCTCGAAAGCCTTCTTTATAGGCCAGCACTCTGTTCCGTACAACAAAGCCGGCTTAATCGCAACGCGGTAGAATTTCCCTTTTAATCTACTAGGAAATCTTTTATCACAAAGCACCCCAGTCGCTGCTCTCCACTTGAGCCAACCTGTTTGTATACGGTTAGTAACGTCACCCTCAATCTCCCCATTGTTCTGAATTACTGAACCCAGATATCGATCCTGTCCCACTAAAGTTACATCGCATGTATTCAGTCTTCGATCGACTTATGCGCATCCCCTTACCCTCCAAGGCTTCCCTCCATTCTTCCAATTTACTATTAGCCTCCTCCTTAGTCTCTGCGGCCAAGACTATATCATCGGCGAAAAGCATACACCATGGTACAGTTTCCCAGATGGATTTTGAGATTTCATCCATAATCACTGCAAAGAGGAAAGGACTAAGTGCTGATCCCAGATGTAGGCCCACTCTAATACTGAAAGACTCTGTTAGCCCCACTGGTGTTTGAATGGTGGTCGAAACTCCATCATACATGTCCTGTATTACCTCAATATATCTTGATGAAATACCTCTTTTCTTAAGGCTATCCCAAATGATGCTTCGTGGTATGCTATCATATGCTGTCTCCAGGTCGATGAACACGAGATGCAAATCCTTTTTTCGCTCGCGATACTTTTCCATCAATCTCCTCAAAATATGAATCGCCTCAGTAGTTGATCTCCCCGGCATGAAACCAAACTGTTTCTCGCTAATCACCGTCTCCCGTCTAACTCTTTTCTCAATAACTCTTTCCCACAGTTTCATAGTGTGGCTTAGGAGTTTGATACCCCTATAGTTCCCGCATTCCTGTGCATCGCCCTTTTTCTTGAACAAAGGGACAATTGTGCTAATCCTCCACTCCTCCGGCATCTTACTAGATCTCAGGATAGCGTTAAAGAGATTAGTAAGCCACTGAATGCCCTCCTCTCCCAAGCTCCTCCACACCTCAATCGGTATATCATCCGGACCAACTGCCTTAAATCTCCCCATCTTTTTGAGGGCTTCACTTACTTCACCCTTGGTTATGTCACCAAATGGCCCACAAACCCGTATTCTTTGTGTGTACGAAGTTTGCCGACTTTCCTGTGTAGGACCCCTTGACATATTTAGTAGTTGGGAGAAATACTGATGCCATCTTAGTTTGATGTCCTCTTGTCGAATAAGAACCCGTCCACTCTCATCTTTGATATACTTCACCGCCCCCAAGTCCTCCCGCTGTCTAGATCTGGCTTTAGCCAACTTGTAAATATATCTCTCCCCCTCCGTGGTATCAAGCTTTTGGTAGAAGGCTTCAAAGGCATGACTCACAAAGGTTTTAGTGTGTGTATATATATGTATATATATGTATATATATATATATATATATATATATATATATATATATATATATATATATATATATATATATATATATATATATATATATATATATATATATATATATATATATATATATATATATATATATATATATATATATATATATATATATATATATATATATATATATATATATTGCAACTAATCTCTTGAGAAACGTATCTTAAGCCAAGCCAATTTAAGATTAATACTTACTTACTATCCTTAATTACTACTTTCAATATCTTAAATGCCTACTCACATCATTCTTAATGTTACTTACAATATTTAAAAAAAATAATGAGCCAGCCTAATTAGAGATGGTCTCTCAAAGAGATCGTCTCTTACAAGAATTTGTGATATGCTTTTCAAATATAAGTATATACTAAAGAGAAATTAATATTTTTTTAATTAGGTGATATCTTATATGAATTGTTTATTTAGGTGATAAAGATCTAGTGATATGAGGAATGAAGTTGTTCTGTTAGTTAAATTTGATTTATTGATTCGTATATTACGTATAAAGTCTTTTCGAATAGATCTTTTTGTTTTTGTCGTTTTCTAACTTTGTTTTGCAATTATAATTAACTTCTCCATAACTCAAAAAAAATTAAACAATAGTGCTAGACTTAAATCTCACGTAATTAATTTAAAATAAATTAACTTATAAGTTTATATGTGTTCTTTTGTTCAAATGGTCTTTTTCTATGACGCTTAGATTGATTTTGAAGATTGATTTTGATAATCCATTTGAATCTAAATTTTGATAATTTTTATTCTAACAATAACATAAATAAACCTTATAAAATGTTTGACATTATATATAAAATTGAAAAAATAAAACTAATAATTTTGTTAATCAATGAATATTAGCCTTCAAAAATATAATAAATGATCAAGATTCCTTACGATAAAAGTGACTGAAAATAGCATGGCTAACATTTTCCTGATTATAGATAAATGGAAAATCTATTAATTCCACCGTTGTTTTTTGTTCTGCTTATTTACTTTTTGTACAATTCACAAAGAATATTTTAAGTTTTAATATCTCTAAATACACGTCATAATAATTTGTAAAAATTATAATAAAAAGCTATAGTAAGACAAATCTAACGAGATCTTACATTGATATATTTCATCATTAATATATGTCTTCAAAATCTTAATCTAATTTCTCTCTCCAAAATATAATATTTTAAACGGGAAGACTGTTAGAAAACGGGGTATAAGATATTAAAAATATATATAAATAAAGTCATTATTTTGAGCTAGTATTTTTGTCATTTATGTCATTTAACTAAGTATATTCTAAAAGAGTTACTCCCTCCGTTCTTTTTTGATTGTCCACATTACTATAACGGGTAGTTTCATATATTTGTCCCATTTTCTAAAATAAAAGTTTTGATACCCTCTTTTCACCCCCTCTCTCTTCTAATATTCCATTTATAATAATTAATTTTTATTTTCTCTTACAACCTGTTCTCTCCTTCTTATTTTTCATAAATAATTTGAACTTTTCACCTATGTTACTCACAACACCCTCATCAAAAATGTACCCGGCTACAGCAAGTGATATAGCTGCTTACAACCTGTTCTCTCCTTCTTATTGCTGCCATCATCTTCTTCCTTCTTACTCCGTATCTCCATTTATAACCCCAATTTTAGGAAAGAGAAAATTTATTTCATCCTTTGATTTTGTTTTTTCCCTCTTTTTTTTTTTACAAAAATGAATTTTCATTGTTCTTTAACATATAGTAGAAGTTTAAATTTAAATAAGAGTGTGAAATGTGAGCATGAAATTGCTGCAAAATTGACAATGACGAAAAAGGGTTTTCATGCTGCCGTTAAGGTTCCATTCATGTCCAAAATGAATTGGGATATAATGTGAATTGACATGTAATTGAATGTTGAAATAAGTTATTTTGGTGAAGAAATTAAATGCATCTTTTTCTAGACCTGCTGTAACCGATTATATTTTCTTTGGGGGAGCTGCCAGGGGCGAAGTTACATGGGGGGCTGGGGGAGGCCCGACCCCCCTTGCCGAAAATGCGATTTTGTATTTTTGGCTTTGACCCCCCTTACTAATATATAATTTAAAATTTAAAGAGTGTATAAATATAACACAAATAACTATAGCTCAATGGTTAGAGTAACACATTTGTAACATAAGGTTAAAGGAACAAATTCTATTTTAACCTATTTTTTTTAGCAAACTAATAAATTTATATTATTATGTCCGTACACTATATCTTTCAAAATTGTATATCCATCGTCTTAGTGTGTATTTATATTTTTGCTATTTTAATTTTAATAGTATATTTTTAGAGACTTAATCAGCGAATAATGAAGTCAAAAAGTCTTGGTTTTTCAAATGGGATAACTATAGGGAAAATCCAACTCTATTTGTTGAATATAATTTTTACTATGATCCAAGTTCATTTTTTTTGGCATATGATCCAAGTTCATTTAGGTCTTTATAATTTTAAAATTTTTATAATTTACCTAATTTTTATATAGTAAATAATAGGGATTGAGAAAAAATTTTAGATGTTGTATTTATTTTTACGATGTCTTTTGAAATAGTACCCTTTAATACATTATAAGATAAAATTCACTACAAAATATGTTGCATATAGCCACACTTAAAAATGCACGTAGCCACACATATATGTGCGCCTAAAATATTTCCCCACACTTAAATAAGTGTGGCTATGGATGTGTGGGGAAATATTGCCCACTGCCCACACATAATAAGTGTGGTTAATTCATAATTGGGTTATACTTATAAGTGTGGTAAAATGCATCTCTAGTAACACTTATAAGTGTTGGTACATCTCCACACTGTCTTGGGTTAGTCGGTATAGACCCACATGGAGCCACGCAGGCCTGCGCTGCCATCCATGCGTGCCAACTCCTATCTCCACAATCATGCGCCTAGCAGTATTCGAACTTGAGACCTCAAGTTCCATAGCACACCACTTCCGCCACCAGACCAAGAGGTATTTCATGATATATTTTGCAAGGCTATTATACTTATTATCTAATGACTTGTACCTCAATTCTTTATTTGTAAAAATATTAGTCGTTAATTAATATTATTATTATTATTTATTATTATTATTATTATTATTATTATTATTATTATTATTATTATTATTATAATTATAATAATAATAATAATAATTATTATTATTATTATTATTATTATTATCATTATTATCAGTATTATTATTATTATTGATTTCGGCGCGCAAGTAAGCTTTTAAAACTTTGATTTTTTTTCAAAGTTTTTAAATTAGGTTTTTTAAATGTCTTTCAAATTTCTTAATTGGTCTATAGTCACACTTATATGTGTGGCTATTTGTATGATTTTTTCCCACCCTTATATGTGTGGTTACATTAATTACTATATTTTTATTTTCTAAACTAGTTTTTCCCCACATTTATAAGTGACGTTATTGTCTCTACACTTATTAAGTGTGGTTAAAGTTAATCTACCCATAAGAGCTTTCAATAATTTACCACACTTAATTAAGTGTGGCTAGAAGCAACATTGTTTGTAGTGATTATCCAATTCTAGAAAAATAATTCATGACAAAATGTATTGTAACACTATATCATTTCAAATATATAAAAGTTTAAAAACAAATTAACTAAAAAGTGTTGCTAAGAACTGGGTCTGAATAACGTCATTCAATATTTGAGGCCTCTTGTTTCTCGGGCCCTTAGGTGGTCGGCTACCCCAAATAGCCTAAATCTAATAATCGACACTGGTAAATAATTTCTTGTACATTGGCTATTCACCCCCCCAATTTAGAATCCTGACTTTGCCATGCTTCGAGCAACATAGATGAAAAGTTAGCATTATTTATCAATATTAAAAGTAAAATTTATTCACAGCAAAACGATAAAAGTTGAGATTATTCTCTAACAAATTTTCCAAAGAATTATCATTGTCCAACCAAAAATCACAAGTAACAAGGCAACAAAATAAGGTCAAATCTTTTTCACCAAAGTGATACAAAAAAAAAGTGTATATTTCTTGAAGGACCACAGTTCTTTGAATATGGTTCTCATAAATGAGAAGATACTACTTTGTACTTTTATATTCATTTTTGGATACACATCTCCACTCTCCACAGCTCCAGTCTCCACTCTCTAGCACTATATACTCCGGCTTCGCAAAATCCTAATTGATCATCGTAATTTTGTAAATAACTATAAAAGATAAAAAATATACTAATAAAATAAACAAAACACGAAAAAGCAACTTATAATTTTCAAATTAGAAAATCGTAATCGACCACCGTGATTTATAAATCACCATAAAATACAAAAAAATCTATACATAGTACTAAAACAAAATACAGCTTATATAAGCAACTAAAAAAAATGATGAGGTGTCATCTCCTCAAGAAAAATTTTCCCTCCATTTTGTGAAGATGATGTCATTGCATATAAAAATGACTATAGAAATCTTAAATGCTAAAGATGATTAATTGGAGACAATCATTAAAAGCTTTTAGTTGGGAATATAACATAAATTTAAATAACAATATAGAGTAATAAATATATCAATTTAAAGATGCACAAATTTATTATCTTTGATTTTCAATTTTCAAAGCACCATTGATCTACTATATATAAAAATTATTTATTTATGTACAAATTAATTATATTATTTTTGAATATACTTTTAAAAAATAAAAGTTTACTAAAATAATTATAATTTCAATAATTATTATATTATAATACAAACCGAGAAGGTCCTTTACCTTTACCTTTATTATATTATAATACAAACCGAGATTAATACAAAAGAAATTAAAATTTTATTCGTTTTTTTACATTAAAATGAAAAAATCGTGCATCGCACGGGGATTATCTAGTATATTAATAAAATAAAAACCATTTTCAAAATGTCATCCTATCAAATCTCTGTGATATCGGTTATTTACCTAGAGTTGCTCTTTTCAAAATATCATCCTATCAAATCTGTCCACATAATAAGTGTAATTTGCTAAGTTGGCAAATAACGGTTATTTAGGTAGAGTTGCTCCTGCAGCTCCCACTACAGACGTTGACATTATTGCCTTATTAAACCATCTATAATTCCTCCATTGCTTTCCAATCTCCACTTTACACAGATTACTCCACACTATATCCAAATTTCTAATCATTTTTATCCTCTGATTGCTAATTTCATATTTCTGTTAACTGATTTTTTTTTGCCAAGTTAATGGCCTTCCTTGCGATGTCGTCACCGTATCAGGCGGTGGTTCTTCCGGAGAAGCCTTCGGTATCTGCTCGCCGGCTCGCCGTTAGTTCCCGGTGGAGCTCCGCCATTTCTCATCCGCGATTTCTGTCAGTTTCTTGCAGGTTTGAATCTTATTTTATTTTGGTTTTTTATTTAGTGTTTAATGGATTATTAAGTTTGATTTTTGCTGTTATATTCTTGACGTTCTTGTTTTGATTTTGATTAGTGATTTTCTGTACTCCAAATTTATTTAAAATGATTTTATGAATTTGATTAAAAATCATGCATTTTATTTGTAAATAATGTTATAAAATCAAAATGTCGAATTTTATTTTTATGCAAGATAAAAATTTTAAAATGTTTTATATCCGATAAAACAGCTTCTAATATTATTAGAGATTTTATTTTATTGTCAAAATCAATTATTTTTTCGTCAAAATTAACATAATCCATATAATGTCAAAATCATATGAAAATCATTTGTTTGGTGGAGATTGAAATTCGGGGTTGTTGATCTTAGTATCTTACTCACATTATACATACATTTTCTGCTTTTGTTTTGATTATTGGACAATTGTTTTGCAATGGATGGAAGGTCAGCCTGTGTAGTATTATTGGCAAAATTTGTAACAAATAAAAAAGAAAACTCATGCATAGCTTATTATGCGCAATAATTATTTTAGTGTAACTAATCAATTCAATGTACTTGACAAATGTATCATTTACTAATAATCTATATACTAATCGAAAATTTTTATTAATAATGATGAAATTTGGGGTTGCTGATCTTAGTATCTTATTTTAGTGTAACTAATCAATTCAATGTACATTGCTCTGACTTCAAATGATCTTAGCATATCTTAAAATATCTGCCAATTTGGGGTGGTTGCAAATTTGCAATAATTTTTACTATCATTTGCAGGAGGACTTTTAGCAGCCTAGACTTTTGGTTCAAATATTCATCATTACTCTCAAATTACCAAATGCACCAAAGAGGTGGGTTTTAAGTGTTAAGATTTGATTGCTAAATTATTGTTACATAGTACTCAGTTTACTATTCCCTTTTCTGTGTGAGTTTGCCCCATGCTTTGTATAAATCTCACACGGAAAAGGGTATGGAAAAACTTGTAGGGACATTGGGAGTACATTGTACCATTTATGCCCTTGGTATTTTTGACGAGGATCATCATAGAGCAAGGCTAGTGCAGTTATATATAAAGCTCAATAGTGGTTAGAAGATTATTTTACCATACATGTTTTAGGCTAGGACCTAATTTGGATTAGTAAAGGTCTGATTACTTTGACAAAGTAGACACTCTGGAGGGTTCTTGATCAAATAATGTCACCCTCTCTTATAAGTCAATTTGCAACTTGATGCTTTGCTATGTATATCAAAAACCCTTTTTTAATAAACAAGGCAGTTATTTATTAATAACTGGGATAGATATGGATGGATAGTAGAAATAAGGCCGCATCGCATTGCGACGATCACATTGTAAAGTTTTTTCAATTTTTTTTGGATATTTACTAAGTTGTAAACACGCTAAAAGATCGCGTTTGGGTCATTTCAAGGAATATCCTATGGTTTCGGGCGATATTTTGGCGTTACAATAATCACATCACTTTAATACCTCATCACCATTGTGTTACCATTATTGTGACCATTTTCGCATTTCTACACTATTATAAGAATATCTTAAAAAGTTTGCCTTTGTCTAGAGGAGGACAGACATCAACAATTTGGTCATAGTAAGCAAGACCAGACGGTGAAGAAGTGAATCAAAATAAACTCTCTATTGATTAGGAAGGGAATAAACAGTAGCTGATATACAAAAATAAAACAATAGTACACGGGCGAAGAAAATGAGAACAAGAGATGAATAATTGAATTTGAGCATAAGTGAGGGGCAAATGGGAGATGAATGTGATGTTGAGAAATTGGACTTGAGAATAGATGTGACGGATTATGTGAGTTTGGAGTTAGGGTTAATTTTTTTAAAAGTAAAGCTGTAACGGCTTAACCTGTGGCCCCGTAAATAATAATTTTTTTGGAGAACTGACCCACTATTTAGACGCAGGGTAATACTTACAATTTGTCTTCTTTTGAGGACAAAGGTCCTTGCTCCTTAGTGTTTTCCTCTAGATTCGTCTTTCCTCCCAATTCTTTCCCAAATTACTATGCAGTGCATATATGCTATTGCTATATGCTGGCCAAATCTGCTAGATTCCTTGAAATCAAGAATCTTGAATTTCTTATGATTCATGGTTTATTTTTCTTATCAATTTACTTGTCTTTTAGGTTAAGTTTTGGCATAGGTACGTGGTTGTCATCCTTACTCAGTCTAAGTCCATTAATATCATGTCTTTATGGGAATTAAACATCTTTAAAGGTTGTGATTTTTGATTTAGGGCCAGTAAATAACACTTTCCTCTGTCTATGGAAACAATTTGTTTCATCTTTTATGATATATTTAGACGTCACAATTCGTATTGCTGTAATTTTGAGAATGATAGAGTGAAGAGTGACGATTGCTCATACGGGAAAAGTGAAAAATGGAACAACTTTATTGAGAGCGTTGCGACAATAGCCTCTTAGTTTGAAGGGATGACTTATAGAAGTAGGAAATTAATGGTCTATGAGACATCGATAATCTTCTGCACCTATATAATTCTAATTATATTTTACAGTTATCATCTTAAAAATTATGAGATTTATTACTAAACTATTTTGCAATTACCGTTACATTTTCTCAGGGAAGTGCTTGAGAAATGCTATGAAGGAAGATACGGAGAAATCAGTTTTTAGTTCACACTCTTTGGAGGACAACAATACACGCTCAAGATTGGGATTCCAGAATCCTCTAAAGGTTATACAAATAAATATTGTCTTGAGTCTTGACTCTAGTGAATTGTATGTCAGGTTTTAGAGAAATCTAAATTCAATGTTTCATTTTCGTTACATTTCTTTCATAATAACCTAGTTATTTGTACTAAATGTGATTCTTATTTTCATTATATTGATGTTTTTGAGGTTCAACATACAATTTTCATGTATAGCGAATCACTATTAACAACACTCTTATGTGGTAGTTGATTTGTGTTTGTTAAGATGAAAGGTTAGAATTCCCTAAGGATAAAATTCAAAGACATAATAAAAGGGCCCTAGAGAGAGCGATCATGGTAGATAAAAGACCTCACATCATGTTCGATGGTTTTTGTATGGTTTGTCGGTTTAGGCTGCTATTCCTCCAATTTAAGACTTTCAATTTCTAACTTAGGCTTCATGGGTCGCATGGTTTTACAAGTTCTAATAAGGCAAGAAGTTTCTGAGGTTCTAGTAAGGCAGTGTTTTGCTCATTTACGGTCATAGTAAACCCCTCTCTTCATTCCGGCTAGGTAGGCCACAGATGGTTCTTAGACTTTCTTTAGTTGTGGTTTGATTATTGTTTGACGGGTTTACCACTTCCTATTGGGATAAACATAACTAGTCTCTCTCCTCTTATAGTAGATGGTGACTTTACAAAGAAAGAGATTCGTATGGCTATCCATCATCTACCTTCGTATGGGTTGGGGTGTTATGGTTGCATGAACTTGGTGGTCATAGGAAAACTACTTTGCTTCCTCCAATTCTGGTCGATAAAATTGATTAATGTGCGAGTTGGGCTAGTTTGGGGTGGGTTGAATGCGGGTCAATAATTTTTTTATGTGTATTAGGTGTTGCGGTTCTTGGGGCAAATGCTTTTTAAAGCAGTTCTTTAGCGGGCTTGAATAGTGAACAATTTAATAAAAAGACATCGGAGCTTTATATCATTCTTAGCGTAGTGCAAAAATGTATAGCTGTAACGAACACAAGTGATGCGGTAATGGGGATGGTGCAGTTGTCGTACAACCAAATATCGACCAAAACCATGAAACATTGATTGGAACATTGTAAAACATGGTTTTTTTACACCTTTACGATGTGATATGGTCGATATGATACGGTGCGACCTTGTTTTTGTACTATGATTCTTATTCTTGTTCCCCTTATTCTTTGATTAGGAAAAGATGGACAATTTGACAAAAACAAATTAAAATTTCAGACTGATTAATATAAAAATTTGTTACTAATCTTCCGAGTTGTACAAATAAATCTTGGAAGCCCTTAAACGTTTCCATTCACAACCACCTTCTTTTCTTTTTCTTCCTCTTTTCTTTGCAAGAACCCTAACTACTCTAATGAAATTCTACACATGATTGAATCAATATTGAAAATAATTAGCACAAACTAATTGAGTACTTCTTGAAATTTGAATTAGTAATAAAGCAAGAAAACTACTAGCTTATTTGAAATCAGTGTCATATTTATTTTGTGTCACCTTTTACTCTAATGTTTGACTCTTTAATTTATTTTAAAAAGCCATTATCAACCAACTATTGCAGATTATGACCCCTCCTAATCAAAAACCCAATTATGACACGCCTCGCTAACGACCCAATTATTTTAACCCAATCCAAATGCCAATGGACTAACTCTCCCATTAACCATCTCTATGCGCTGGTTATCCCTGGACACAATGTTAATTGTGGCTTTCTCTAGGTTTCAGATAGCATGGCTGTCCACTATACAACTCACATGTTGGATTTTCTAACAACGGCACCTAGGCAACCTTGATGGTGCTATGGGTGGTTGAACTTTCTTTGGCTATGATGATTTTGGTGGTGGCAAAATTTCTGGCAGGAGGGTGATACTAGGGTTCCTTAGATTGGGCCGTAGTTTTTCTTTTTCCCTTGTTTGTTTGGGCTGTGAGTTTTAGACTAGCTGTGTTTTTGTTTTGTGATTTACTTCAAAGGCTTTTTGTGATTGTAATCTTTTTGATAGAGTTTTGTTTTGCTGTACAAGAGCTTGTTATTATCAAGGCTCATGTTTGAGTACTTTCTTCATTGAGGGGTTTAGCCGTTTAGGTCCCTTTGTCTCTCACAGAGGGTTCCCCTTGCGCTTTGTAATGTTTTTTTTGTGTGGATATTTGATACAACTATAATTGCAAAAAAAAGTCTTCGTGTTGCAAATATTGAAAACAATATGAGAAAAACCTTTACTCTATTGTTAAATAAGAGATTAGGAGGGAAAGTAATAGAAGGGAAAGGGAAGGGAAGGGAAGGGCAAGGGAAAGAAGTAAAAGCTAGGGGAGGGAGTGATAAGAAACATTACCCTTGTTTGTTTAAGAAGGAAAGGAAGGGAGAGGAAGAGGAAAATCATTTTCCTTCCATATCTTTCCACTTTTGGAGAGAGTTAGAGAGTTGTTATTAACAAAATTAACGGAATTAATGTCTTCAAATCCCCTCCCTCCAAATTTCTAATTTAAACAAAGGAAATTGTGTCCCTCGAAATCCTTGATTTCCTTACTTCAATTTCTTCAATGCAAGCAAAGTGTTAGCATTGGTTTGATCATGTGCAAAAAAGATCAGAGTAAGAGAAAGAAGTATAGTAAAAATGACTTGAATAATCGGAGTGCAAAAAATGATTTAAAAAATTGGGATTTGGAGGCGCATATATATGAATGGAGGAGGAGAGTACATGTAGATGATCATTGTAATTGATTTTCTTTATTTTGGTTTAGTACTTGATAAAGATGAATAAATGATAAGTGCAATTATTTGCACTAATCGTTTATATTTTTATGCTCCTTTGCGGTGTTTTGAAGGCGATTCGGGGTCATTTCGTTTGGTTTCACTCTATTTCGGTGTTTCATGGTCAAAGTATGGGAAGATGGGTGAATTATGCGCTTTTGAGTCATTTTTGTGGGTTTTTGGTGATAATCATGTATACATCGCTCAAAGAACGTATCAAGCTATCAATTTTGTCAAGCCATGAAGAGTAAAAGAGCAAAAGAGTAAAACGTGTTGATAATGCAAAAGTTTTGAGGTGAAATTTGATACATGTCTACTCTTTTGGCCATAACTTTTGATAGGAAGATCATATTGATGCAAGGTTTGCGGCATTGGAAACTAGACTTCAAGAGCTTTCCAACGGTATATTATACGTCCGATTCCGACAACCGAGCAAGAAATGGCGAACGTTTGAAGTTTGCTGAAGCTGTCAGCCCAAATCGCCGACTCGGCTTCCGGGGCCTGGAAGTGGCCGCCGACTCGGCTTTTTCTTCTGTTTTTTTTTTCGTGCATTCTGTTTTAGTTACTTTAATTATGAATCATTTTATTTTATTTTTAATTTAAATTAACTTAGGGTTTATTAGTAGGTAATTAGAGACACATTAGGGAGCCTCCTAAGCCTCCTTGAGAGGGAGGGAGATTGAAACCCTCTTCTTCATCCTCCTTCCTCCTTAATCTTTCTCCATTAGAGACCATTTTTATTCCTTGTAAGCTTTTAATTTCTTTTCTTTCTTATTAGTAGTTTAATCTTTCTTTATCAATTTTGTATTAGTTTAATCTTCCTTTGTCAAACTTTAATTAATTTCTTAGATGTTGTTATTCCTTAAAAGTAGTTTGTTCTTCATTGTTATTTGAATTATTTGTGGTTTCATTTGGTTTTTAATCATTGATTTTCTTAGTTTGTCATTTAATTTATTGTTAGTCATGTCTAATATTATCTTAGGGTTTATTTTAATTGCATTCACCATGATTAGTGAGTAGATCCATTTTCTAGGGTTAGGGTTTGAACCTATTAGTTAAGTATGAATTGATTCTTTGATGTGTCTATGAAACTATGGATTAAAGTGATTAAATTGTGCTAATTAACTCTAAATTAAATATGCTTCGTCGAACCATTCAATAGAACTAGCGTGTGAGATTGGGATCGCCTTTGCTTTAGGGTAAACTTTAGTTAAATTCTTATTAATTCGTTCAATAAAGTTAACGCGTGAGAATTGAATTAATAGGGTCTAAATCTAATAGTTAATCAACAGAGCGAGAGTTTGAGATTAACAAGATCAAATTTAATCACACAATTAATCCTACACTTCATAGACACTAATGAGAATTGGATTATACAAGACTTTAGGGGATTCCCGACACCCTAGATTTCATCATCATATAGTTAAACCACATTTCATTTATTGCATTCTTAGTTGTTAGTTCACAACCAATCAATCATTTTTGTCCCTAAGCAATATAATCAATCGAAATTACCAAGTTTCTTGTCCTAGCTTCCTTGTGTTCGACCCGCGACTACACGTACACCGTGCGCTTGCGGTTAAAATAAAATTTGCACATCAATAAAGCAGTCTTAATTACCTTTTATGTTTATTGTTTTGGTTCAATTAACCGACCCCATAAAAGGTTCAAGGCTTTGGAATAGCTTTGTTGTTCGAGATAGAGAGTAATGGACACAAGTAGCTGTTAAAAGCTAGTATTAGATATCAAAAAAAAATCTAGTAATTAGAAAAACACATTTGGTTAAGGATATATGTTAACTCGGTTTCGTGATTACGTCTTGGACCTTGACATAAAGCTCAATGGAGCTGATGGAATGGTGAATTCTTCCTTTGGTTCAAAGTTTCATATATAGCCAATACTTTCAAAGATATGGTCAGTGAAGTAAGAGTAATAAAAAAGAGTTCTTGAGATCGTATTTTTTCAGTCATGGTTTCTATATTGGGAATTATATATTTGATTGCCTTCCTTTAGATAGATCATGGTTTGTGACAATTTATATCCTAGTCTCAGAATGTGAATTGCACACCTTTCAGTTTATTTTTCTTATTTTATTTTTCTTGTCAATTTAATGTCTTTATAGATTCATGAGTTCTATTCCTTGTCTAATCATATTCTTTCAGTTATAGTTGTATCATTGCTTCTGTACACATTAAAGAGCACCATACTTTACTATATGTTGCGTCTTTATTTTTCTTTTTCCGCAGGGCAAAGTATTTGAGCTTGTAACTTATTTTAAAGGGCATGTTTGATTGTGTTTAAGTTTGTTCTTTATATGTGTAGGTTCACCCAAACATGATGATACATGCCCTATCTATATCATTTTGTTTCTTCCTTAAGTGGAGTCATCTGAATTTGGCCAACATATTGCTGAAAAGTTTTAAAAGCTTGTATAACTTTCCAAGGCAAACCTTTGGATCTTCAAATCTGTTATTTGCATCTGTATCTAGTTCACTAAACAAGCCTACACCTCTCAACTTGGATATTTCTTTACCTTCAATTGGAGATATGCAGTGGAGTTTTGCACGACTGCTATACTTATTCAACATGCAAGTAGAAAGAAATGTTGCTACGTAAGTGAAGCTATAACGTTATCTTGCTTTAAAGATGATAAATGGCTATTGTTAAATCTCATGATTTTAGAATATGGATATTTGAGAAAAATAAATTTTCTTTTGATGTATAAGTTTCTATAAAATTTTCATGGTGATAAAGACCATACATTTTGCCAAATTCTATGTTATTGTTAAATCTTACGATTTTGGTTTTTCCTTGCATATTTTCTTGCTCGCTTTTGGCCGTGTGTCCTTGAGTAGACCATGTTAAAATGGGAAGCTATTTTGCATTTTGAAAGCTAACTATTAGGATTTTCATTCAATGTGCCCTTGATGGGAAGTGATTCCATTGTACGGATACACAGACAAACACAAAATAGTTATTTCGGAGAACACAAGAGTAAAAACTAATTTTTTGTATTCTCGAACAAAAAAGATAATTTTAGGTTTTAATAGTTGTTAGATTATCAAATCTCTGAACATTAGTTTATCAAACAAAAATTTATTTTTTAGTTTGAAGGTAATGGCCCTCCCTAAAATATTTTGTAGAATGATTATTAATCCTAGTCTGAAGAATTATTCTTTTCATTAGTATTTTGGAACATATTTTTGTAGAATGATTATTAATCTTAGCTTGAAGAATTATTCTTTTCAAGAGTACACTATTTGTTACTCCTTTGCTTTAATGAGTTTGCTCCATTTCTTATATTTTACTTTAATTGTTCTTATTTCGAGTAAATAGAAAAACACGATAAATAAAAGTGAAGATGATAAAAAAGTGAAGATGAGATGAAAGAGATAATGTGGGCTCATATTTAATAGAATTGTTGCTAAAAATACTCCCTGTGTTGTAGGATGTTCATTAAAATAAAGAAAAATAGTCTTTTAAATGGTGGATGTATTATTTTATTGAATAATAAATTTAATGGAGAAAAAGTGGGGACCATAAACATAAAAAATATTAAAATAAAGTTAGTGGAAACAATATGGAAGCAACAACTATTAAAAAATTATTTAAAGATATTTAGTGGGAAACATGTGGGAACTATAAGCAATATAAAAATGTTACAATCAAGTAAGTGGAAAATATGTGAGAACCATAAGCATTAGTAAAATATTAAATTGATGATGAATAAAATTTGTGATATAAATAGACATATTCTTTAGAGGAATGACAAATAAAAACGATCGAAAATGGCAAATGAGAACAAATATAAGGAACGGAGGGAGTATTTGTTTAAAGACAAATGATTAACTCCCCTGAAATACTAAATGGAAAAGTACGAAAATATAATGCTTCTTGTCCTATAGGTAAGATTAATGTAGATGTAGTTGAGATGCAATTCTTTAAGTAATTCAATATTCAATATTTACCAGTCGGCTTTTATAATTCCTCGTATCATTTCTAATATTTTCCACAAAATCATATCGTTCTTTCTTGTTTTACTTTGGCGTCTTAAAAAAATACATTCTTTTGAATTTCTATGCAAATAGTTATAATTTAGCTATTTTGCCCGCTCTTACTTAAATATTTACCTTCACCATGGTCTAATGAAATTGAGTTTGAGTCCAAAGATAAAGTGTAAAATTAGGGAGCTAGTTATATGAGTCTGAATAATAAAATGTGGATAAAATTTAGTGGAAATCTGATCTGACATAGTTTGACATAGTTTGAAGATTGGGGTTCTAGTCTAAGGATATTCACACTCTAACACTATTACAACAAATTACCTGATAGAAACTTTTTACAACAAAGAACAAAAAATTCTCAAGTAAACGAGTTGAAAGTATTAATTATGAAAGACATGTAATATTAAGATCGATAGATGGACAAATTTCAAACAAGAGTTAAGTTCTTTCTATTTTTTTTATCGTTTCCTTGAATGAATTGATTGATGTATTGAGATGATTCATGATGATTAAGGGTGAGGTCGCATTCCTAATAGGTATAGTTTTATACATCTGACCCTCTCATACCTCGGCTAGGTGGGTGCTTAAATGGGAACCACTTAATGTCATCAGGGTAATGAAATGGGATATTGTAAATATTACGACCCCTTATGTGGAGATTAAGGTTTTGATATTGTTAGCACTGTTGTGCTTTATTGATATATTGCTAAAACATCGAGTGGACTTTATGCAGGTTCTTATTGGTATTAATAGTAGCGTGCTTCTCATTTGTTGTAATTGGTGGGCTCCTCTTCTTTAGATTCAGGTATATCATGTTGTATCCACATCCACAATATCACATTCTTGCTAATGTTGTGCAAGTTTCTTTACTTAATGCTCCTATCTTGCTTTATTTGACTAAGAGGCTTCATGTTTATACATACTCTTTCTTGCTGCAAAAGCAAAAAAACTGGTTTATAAAATGTGATTAATACTGTTGTATGAAGCATGCTAAATGTTTGTTGTATTGAGTTAGCTAAGTGCAAATCTGCTCTTTGCTGTTTTCAATTGATTTTATGCTCTCCTTCGTTGATGGTAGGGGTTATTCACAGTCTCTGGAGGATTGCTTCTGGGAGGCATGGGCTTGTCTGTGTTCTTCGTCAACCCATTTAAGAGTGTGAAAATGATGCTCTTGTGAACTTTCTGGCACTGTTTCTTGTGATGTTATCACACTTAAGCATTGATAAGACCGTGACAGTTATCTAATATATATTTCATGATAAACTGCAGCTGAGAACACGTGTTGAACGAGTTGTTGGCTTTATGCTTGCTATTTGGGGTATATTATTTTACTCTCGCCTATTGAGCACGATGACAGAGCAGTTAAGAGTAAGTTTAGGGAGAGTTTTTACTCTTAAGGATTATGTTAAAAAATGCAGTTCATAGTTAAAAATTAATATCTCCTTTAGTTATAAACAGCAACTCAACTGCATCATTATTTGAATCTGTGTCTCTAGAGTAACATGCAAAAGATCAGAGAGGGTGCACAAATGCAAGTTCTGGAAACTGATCATATAATAATATGCGGAGTGAATAGTCATCTGAGTTTCATACTAAAACAGATGAACAGGTATCAGGAGTTTGCCATCCGCTTAGGCACCGCTAATGAAAGGTATTTTGGTTTATTTGTGATAATTGTCGATATAAGTTTTTGCCCTAGTGTTTTCCAGCGTATAATCCCTGTTAATTTGTAATACTGTTTACAGGAGGCAGAGAATTCTTCTCCTTTCTGATCTTCCAAGGAAGCAGATTGACAGGATAGCTGAGAATATAGCTAAAGATCTTAAACATATTGATATTCTCACAAAAAGGTATGGATCTTATAAACTAGCCACTCTTTCTTTATAGTAAAAGTAAAGACTACTCTACAGTTGCAATCTAATTAATCTTAGATAATTCCGATCCAAGCATAAACTTAGACTGCTTCAGAAAATGCCAATTGTTTTCTTGTTAATAAGTAATTTGGGTTGGAGTCTTGTTTTATGTTGCTGATGGATTAGGTCAACATATTAAATTATGTTTGCAGTGTTTCATACTCTACCTTTACCCCCGTGCTTCTACCCATGAAAGTGGTCCACCCTTGTATAATGTGCTATAAGTTGAGCTACACGGACTTCCTTATTAATGTCGGACTTGTGTATGTCTCCAACTTGTATTTCATGAGAAGTTTTTTATGATTTTTGCGTAAAACTTGTGTTGAAAGGTTCTGAGGATATCCTATGGGTACGTGAGGTGAGATGAAGAATGCCAATTGAAGCGGCTAGAGATTAGACTACCAGTATACGTTTCTGGTGATTAGTTTTACAGTAATAAAGCTTGAATATAATTATTTACTTTAGTTCCAGTTTCAAATTTGTTAAGCGTACGCACTAAGAAAATGCCTTGTCTTTCGGAACTTTGAAGCTCACAAGGATGCTTTTGTATGTGCTCAAATCATATTTAATGTACTTTATTGAAGTGGTTACCTTTTTGGCTCAAACTGAACATATTTTTTTCATCTTGAAAGAGGACAAGAGTGGCCAAGAACAAGGTTTTAACATCAGTTTGACACCTGCAGCAACTCTTTCCTTACTCAAATTATTGTTCACTGTTTTGGATGCAACAAAAAAGTCTACCTATCACTTTTAAATGTTCAATCGTGCTAGTAAATTATCTTGTTTGATCATGTCCACGTGTATTCGATTGCCTTCTTTTGCCCCGCATTGGCAGGAGCCACTTGGCTTTGGGAATGTAATGTTTGTGGACTGACTATCTGTAACGAGTGGGGAGGGGCAACCGGTTGGGCTAGTTGTCAAGACTTATGTTAGAAGGGGTTTATTAAATAAATAATTGCTTAGTTGGCATGTAATAAAAATACTTGATGTTTTCTTGATTTCTTGATGAGGTGT
Source organism: Amaranthus palmeri (assembly GCA_019776075.1). Classification (NCBI taxonomy): domain Eukaryota; kingdom Viridiplantae; phylum Streptophyta; class Magnoliopsida; order Caryophyllales; family Amaranthaceae; genus Amaranthus; species Amaranthus palmeri. The sequence goes on from JAAKBH010000324.1 coordinate 512,822, forward strand.
CCTAAGGGTCTTATTATAAGAGACTCCTATATAAAGGCCCTCTTGTACATATTATATTTTTTGTTGAGTAAGAAAAAATTGAAGAGGAGGATTAGGAGCTAGGCGGTGGCTCGAATACCGTTAATCATTGGGCTTTCTTGATTTTGTTTCTTATTTGCATATTTTCTTAATCTTAATTAGTAGCGATTTGTTACAAAGGTATCAGAGCATTGTTCGATTGTGGGCAAGAAAGATTGGAGTTTCTAGAAAAAATCATGAGTTCTCTTGAACAAAGTGTAGAAGAGTTAAAGAATGCCATGGAGGGTAAGTGGTGAGTAGAATTGGAGGCAGTAGAAGATCGACTTAATAGGAGGCATGATAAAACCGATCAAATCTTGAAGATGTTGGTACAAGGGCAAACGAAATTACATGAGAAATTGGGAATGGATGAGTCACATTTGGAAAAAGGATCCGTGGAAACCGAATGGGGCTTGAGGAGGGGGAAAAAGGGAGACGAGTATGAGGAAGGTGAGAGGGAAGAGAGGCGGTCCAATTGGAGGAAGAGGAAGTTGGAAATTCCAAATTTTAATAGGGAAGATCCCGATTCTTGGCTACGGAAAGCGGAGAAATATTTCTCTTTTTATCAATTAAATGAAAAAGAGAAATTAGAAGCGATAGCGGTATGTTTTGAAGGGTAAGCCGACATGTGGCTAGATTGGGAGGAACAAAACGGGACGATTCGGAATTGGAACGATTTAAAGAAATTGATTCTTGGAAGATTTCGACCTTGGGATGAAAACGAAATGTGTGAATATTGGATGTCGCCCGAGCAACGGGAACCGTGGCCGAGTATCGTAGTGAATTTGTCTCACGTTTGACTCACTTGGGAAAGAAGGAAGAAAGTGTCATGGTAGGAGCCTTTTTGAGAGGGTTAAGGGATGAAATAAAAACGAAGTTGAAGATGTTAGGGCCCATTAACTTGGGGCAAGCCATGGCATGGTCGGAAAAGATTGAGGCAAAATTAATAGCCCAATCTTTAACTTGGTTAGGAAGGAAAACCCAAACCCAAACCCACACCCACCCCACGGCCCACACGGCCCAACCTTACCAAGTACCCCATTATAACCCACCTAAATTCTACCTCACCCGAAACTACCCAAACAATACCCACCCTAATTCTTTAAATACCCACAAATTCCCACCAAATACCACATACAAACCTAGAGACATGAGTAGTACGGGAAACCAAATCCAACCATCCACGGAGTGAATTAGGTGACTTTCCGATAAGGAGTTTAGGGAGAAGCGAGCAAAGGGGTTATGTTTCCAATGTGATGCAAAGTGGTCCGTGAATCATGTGTGTAGCAAGAAGGAATTGAGTGTGTTAATTGGAAGTGTGGAGGATGATGAAGAGGATGGCGTGGAGGGCGTGACCAAGGAGAGTTTGGTGGAGGAAGATGCTAGATTGATTATCTCATTAAATTCCGTAGAGGAGATAACTAATCCAAAAACCATGAAAATGATTGGCAAATTGGAGAGGAAGAATTAGTCGTTGTGATTGATTCGGAAGCAACTAATAATTTCATTTCCCATATGGCCGTCAAGAAAATGGGAATGACTTGTGAGGAATGTGAAATGTTTGGAGTGATCTTGGGCAATGGTGATGAGATCGTGGGGCAAGGAGTTTGTAGAAGGGTGACATTGCATTTACAAGGATTGATAATAGTCCAAGATTTCTTATCTTTGGAGTTAGGGAATTCCGATGTGATTCTTGGAGTGCAATGGTTGGAGACTTTGGGACCGGTGACAACAAATTGGAGAACTCAAACCATGCAATTTGTTTGGGAGGGAAGATCGGTAATGTTGGTGGCTGACCCATCTTTAAAACGATCCTGCATTAGTTTGAAGGCGATGTACAAGGAGTTACGTTTAGAAGGTGGAGGAATTCTTGTGGAGTATAATGGAATAGAAAATTGTGTCAAGAAGGCAACCATTTCCGCAATCTTGCAAGATTTATTTTCGGAGTACGATGATGTTTTTCGGAATAAGTGTGAAGGGAAGACTGATTACATTGGGGTTCTTGGTTTAGAAGAAAACACACAAGATAAGAAAGGAGAAGTTGACCGTGGACAAAAGCGGTTGGCCGGCGAGGGAAACAGCGACGCTGGAGATCAGCGGAGGTCGGCCCGCGGTATAGAGTGTAATGAAATGGCCGTCATTTTCCTAGGGATGGGTTTTGAAGCAAGAAAAGATTATTGTTGGAAGAAAAGAATTAAGAAGAGAGGGGAGTAATGAAGGCGGCTCCTGGGTGGGGCATAAGGCTGCCAAAAAAACTAGGGCAATCGTCAGAGTGGAGGTTAGCTATGGGATAGTCGACGGAGACCAAAAGAAGCAGGTGAGAAACCAGCAAAGGCCAGACAAAGATAGACAGGAGGTCGACGGACTGAAACTGATGACCGGCGAGAGAACGGAGGAAAGGCAGGAAGTTACTTCCAAGAAAATAAGGTGGCTCACCGGGATTCCAAGGTGGTTGGCCGGCGCGTGGAAACTGGAGAATGGGGCTGATTTTTGGGATTCTAAGATGGGAGAAAAGAAGTGGGAAGTAAAGAAGACTTTGAAAATTCAGCTCAGGAAGACGAAGGCGCAAATAATGTTTGCTGATGATGTCACGGCTGACATCAATGCTGATGTCATCATGGCAAATCAGAATTTGGACCTTTTAACACTATTAAAATTCATTTTTAGAATTTTCAGCCCATTAAAAGATTTCTTCACTATAATTTTGGTCAACCCACTCACTCATTTTACCCATCTCTACAAAATCTTCAAACTCAAAATTGGAGAATTGGTATTAGACACAAGAATGAAGGATGACACACATTTGACGACAACCAACTAGACTCACAAGGCTAATTTTTATCCACCTTGAGGGCAAGGTGGAACTTCAGGCGGTCGGTAATGTAATGACTTGGGTCAAAGGGGTCCAAGGGCGTTATCGTCTTTTCATATTAATTAGTCTTAGTGTTTTGTAATCAGATCCAGCGGAAGCTACATGGGAAGAATCCATTAAGTTCTTTGCTTTGTTCCCTCTTTCTCACCTTGAGGACAAGGTGAAAGTCTTAGAAGGGGGTACTGTAACGAGTGGGGAGGGGCAACCGGTTGGGCCGGTTGTCAAGACTTATGTTAGAAGGGGTTTATTAAATAAATAATTGCTTAGTTGGCATGTAATAAAAATACTTGATGTTTTCTTGATTTCTTGATGAGGTGTCCTAAGGGTCTTATTATAAGAGACTCCTATATAAAGGCCCTCTTGTACATATTATAATTTTTGTCAAGCAAGAAATAATTGAAGAGGAGGATTAGGAGCTAGGCAGTGGCTCGAATACCGTTAATCATTGGGCTTTCTTGATTTTGTTTCTTATTTGCATATTTTCTTAATCTTAATTAGTAGCGATTTGTTACACTATCAGCTTTAGGTATTTATATAAAAGCATAAGCCAAAGACAAATTTGTATTTTCAAGTGGTCAATTAGGTCTCCATTTCAATGCTCCATGTTTCGTACAATGCTAGAACGGTTAGTTTGAGCAATTGATCCTTGGGCTTTTGCATTAAAAGACCGAATGAGCAAAGGAGCTGAGACAGACAATCGAATTAGAGTTTGTCTGATCCCCTTCTTTTTCGGTTACTGAAGTACTGTTATTTGAAGCATGCCTTACATAAAGCCTAAAGTATTGTATATTTAAAGTTCTCTCTTAGCTGTTTATGTGTACCTGGCGAATATATAGTTGGCTTGAAAACTTATCTTAAAGTTTGCAATGACACAGTTGCAGCCTCAGCTTACCAAAATCTTTTGAAAGAGCTGCAGCAAATAGGGCTCGTGCTGTAATTATATTGCCAACAAAAGGGGATAGGTACGCCTTCTCCCATCAATTATGAAGTTTTTTTTAGCTACTTGTAGGCATCATACAAAAGTCTGCTTAAAATGTTGATTTTTGAATTTCAATTTGGAAGGATAACATTTTCTTCGTAAAAATTGGTTTGTTCAAGTTGGAACATTAGTGATTAATCTTTGATGAAGTAAATAAGGTTGCCCCTTCAGTCTCAGATGACCAAATTTTAAGTTTTAGAGCCATGATAATGATATGGAAATGTCAGTTTGTTGTCTGTGTACGAAGCAATTTTTAATCATTTAAATCATATTAAAAATAGTCTGTTTTACCATTTTTGTGATCAATCAGGTATGAGGTTGATACAGATGCATTTTTGTCAGTACTAGCATTACAGTCACTTGGACAAATGACTTCTGTTCCTACTATTGTTGAGGTATCATCTAGTAAAATTATTTTTATGCAAAAGCTGATTATTGCATATTAGTTTCTTATTTTTAGACTTGTATGAAACAGAAACAAAATTTCAAAATTCTTATGTTTATATACAATCCGACATATTATTGCAGGTTTCTAATTCCAGTACTTGTGAGTTGCTGAAGTCAGTATCAGGACTTAAAGTATCGCCAGTAGAAAATGTTGCTTCAAAATTGTTTGTTCAGTGCTCTCGACAGAAGGAGCTCATCAAAATCTACCGACACTTACTTAACTACAAAAGTACGGTATAATTTACAAATATATGACATTTTAGAAATTGGCTTATTGCAGATTATGAAATTCTAATATGTATTTTTATTTGTTTATGTAATATAATCCACATTATAGTCCATTCTCCATTACAAGGCTTGAGTTACGTTTGTAGCCATTAGATAACAGGTTCTGAATCAAAAGATTTTCATCTTTTGTTTCATATGTAGACAACATCTAGTATCCTGTTTGTTGCGAGGGACTGAGGGTAGCTATTCTTTCGTGTCATGTCTAACTAATGATTAGTATTCTCTTTCATTTCCATCCAATAATGGAAAATCTTTTAATACTTCCAGTTTCCATATTATGTACAATTTACATTATGATTTTTTTCTCTGAAACAGCTCACTGACAGAGCTGAGCACTACGTTCAGTTGCTGTCCTCAATTTAATTACTGCAGATGGAGTCATTGCATTAAGTACATCTTCCTCACTTTCTTACAAACCTAAAAGCTACCCTCATCCAGTACTATGTTCCTACCTTTCTGTCAGTCTAGATGTTTAATGGAAATATCTGATTTAACCTGTTGAGTGTTTCTTTTTACTTGTTACGCAGTCTTGATGATGAATATCTGCAGCAATTCTCATTCTGTGATAGCGCTGGAATTAATACCCATTTTCCTCATCTTAGTCACTGTTATATTATTGGGTTTTCCTCAATGCAGAAAATGTTTTTAATTTATGCGATTTCCCTAACCTAGCTGGAATGAAGTACCGGCAATTGAGACGTGGATTACAAGAGGTAATTGTCTCCTATTAGACTTGGAATAAATTGCATAGGCATTTTTTTCAGGATTTTGATATTGGCCAACTCTTTTAAATGTGTCTTTCAGGTCATCGTCTGTGGTCTTTTCCGAAGAGGGAGAGTAATCTTCCATCCAAATGATGACGAGGTCCTAAATGAGACTGACAAAGTACGTTAGCAGTGAAATTTTAATCATGTTTTCTTTTGCCTATTGTAAACCTAGCCATGGTTGCTATTGCTCATGGTGTATCTTCTACACTTTTGGTCAATTGAGCTGTGTGAAGGAAGTGGCCCTAAAATGTGAATGCTATTGCTGCCGAACTTATGAATTGAAAATTATGTAGATGTCCGTGGTGATAATTCCACAACAGACTAACTGAAAAATCTTACTATAACTTTATTTGTTACCTAAATTTAACAATCATATATACACTGGAAAAAATCTCTTTCTTATCACTAACTAGTAACAAGTGTAAGGTTACATACATCCTATCTCTAAACCGCGAGGTGGGAGCCACTTTATGTCATTCGAGTAATAGAATGTTGTGTATATATATATATATATATATATATATATATATATATATATATATATATATATATATATATATATATATATATATATATATATATATATATATATATATATATATATATATATTTATATTTATATATTGTATATATGATATAATATATATATATATAGTATAATACTATATATATATGTAGATATATATATATTATTAGTAATATATATATATATATATATATCTATATATACTACTATATATATATACTCATATATATATTATCTATAATTGTGTATATATATATATATATATATATATATATATATATATATATATATATATAGGGAGAAGTTCCAGTGAGAACCATCCTTATATGAGAACCGTGAGAACCAATCAACCTTACAAAAAAGTGTTATTTTTACTGAAAAGGTGTTACTTTTATGGGTAAAAAGGTGTTACTTGTATTTTATGATACTATTGGGTCAAAATGTGTTACTTTAAGAAAAAAAATTCTGAACAAAACACAGAAAAGGTGTTACGTTTTATATAAAAGATGTGTTACTTTTCGAAAAAGAAAACGTGTTACTTCCTTTTTTTTTTTGAAAAAATAATATTTTTTCTGGAAAGTTAACACATTTTATGCTAAAAAGTAACAGCGGTTTTTTTTAACAAAACGTAACGTTTTTTTGTTTTAAAAGTAACACATTTTTATCAAGTGCGATTGGTTCTCACGGTTCTCATATAAGCTTGGTTCTCACTGGAACTTGACCCTATATATATATATTATATATATATATATATATATATATATATATATATATATATATATTATATATATAATATATATATATCCCATATGGCGGGTTCTTAGTATTACACCGAATCTATCCCCTGTTTAGTCTTGTCCAGATGGACTCCCTTGCTTTCGCTTATTTATAGATGGAAGTTGGAACTTTGAATTATGTAAGAGATTCATTATCATCTGAGTAAAAGAAAGGCACCATTGTCATAGTTTTGACAAAAAAATAATAATAGTAATAAATAAAAGTAGAAAAACAAGTACAGAAGAACAAAAAAAATGACGGGAAAACGGCTTTTGACACTGCTATAGTGACCATCATCCATCATATTTCTTGCTTTCTTGAATATGGACTTGATCGGTTATGTGGGCCAATGATCATAATGAAGCTCAAGCTATGTTGAAGTTGGCTTGAAGGTAATAGTGAATACCCATAATACTTTAAATGGTAAATGGGTTGATTTTTCTGTCAATTCCATCAATGGCATAAGCATTTGTATTTTGCAGTAGAGTCAATTGACATCTTATTTTGGGTACTAAATTTTCTATGAGCAATATGGGTGTTTCGTATATGTTTCACCCTGGAAGAATGAGATATCCATTAAATGGCTTAGAAGATACTTTTGCTCGATCAGAACCCCTTTGTCTTGTACAATTGTACCATTTGATTGGTCTTCCAGTAAGGTTCTTTTTCAATATATCCTTTGTGATACTTTGTACATGTACACAGCCTGGTTTGAGTGTAGGACCAATATGGAATATAGCTTGTTTGACAACTAGAGATTGACAAGAATTGCAGTGTTGAATATTTGGGCTTCTAAAATACTTTTCTACTTTTTCGATGCATTTTTTGTGATACTTTGTACATGTATGATGAAGGTTTTACTCATTGCTCCTCTTTATGGGAAACAAAAGCCACAACTTTCCTATTCTGATGTTGAAGAAGTCAGAAAGGAGATTCCCAACATTGAAGACTTGGGACTGAAAGGTGACTTGAAGAAAGATACAGTAGAATCACAGAAAGTGCACCATCAAAATACTAAATCACAAGGGTTACGACGTCATTCTAAGGTTTGATATTTTTGGCTCATCATTAGATGCTTCTTGTAACAGCAGGAGCGAAGGAAGAAGTAGGTTAACTGGCGATTCATGTTGCTTTTGTGCAGGCATCAGACTGGACTGTAGGCCCTAAAGAAAGCATACTATTGATAGGTTGGCGCTCAAATGTGGCAGAAATGATTAAAGAATATGATTCTTATCTTGGACCTGGAAGTGTATTGGTATGCCAAAATTCTTACATCGACTGTTAAAGTTAAAAAAATTACATTTGCAGAATGATAATTTGTTAAAGGATTTTTTCGGAATGCTAAATGCTATTCCATCTGTTTGGGTACAGTTAGTATTTTTTTTCTTTTCTAAATTTAAACTACATAGTCTTGTGGCTTGCCCCTTTCTCACAAGGATAAGTTAAGATGCGTGAGGGGCAACTTCGCAAGGCAAATGTACGGCCTTTTCGTATGCGAAGCGCACAATTTCGCTTAAAGGATCCAAAGTCAATTTTAAAACAAATTTAATAGTTAAAAAACATGAAATTCATATTATTTACTACATACAAGCTAAATAAACACTACTCTAGCACATAAAGTCATAAGATAATGTAGTTCTAAATTAACTATGTTCTCTTGAAGGTTCGAAAGGGTATGAAGATGCAGTTTGAGTTGATGAAATAATTGTCCAAACCAAGGTCTCTTTTCTATTTTAAATTCAAATAAATAACTATTTCTTTAAGGGTAATTTGGAAAATCAAACAAAGGTAAGTATTTTAGTGCCTGAAACTTAAAAAGCAAAAACAAAAGGCGACATACTAGAGGCGCACGAGGCGCCCTTCTCCCTAGCCACTTGTACTGTGCTGCACCTCGAATATTAGAAGTGCTTTTCAAAACCAAGTTGAGATCTAAGAGGAAAACCTCCTGTATGCCACAGAAAAACTCTAATGCATTATTGTGGTGTTATAGTTGTTCCGTTTTCTAATTTTGCGGTGTTATAGTTGTTCCGAAACTACTTTATTCGATATGTGTTGTGGTTTGTATTCATATTGTACACGCTCATGAGAGAGACTGTATATTCAAGATCATCAATGCAAGTAGGGATGACAAAAGTAAATATATTAAGCTTCTTAGCAGTGGAACAACATACTTAGCTCTCACAATTGCATTGAGTACAGGTCTTGGCCATCTTCTATTGGGCACTCATAAACACCTATTGAAATTTTATATATGTATATTGAGCTCAAGAGTTCGTACAGGAATGAAAAAAATGTAATACAGAGATAATAAGTCCAAATGTATTGAGATCCTTGGACCTGATACTTCATTTAATTTTTCCCATACAGGAAATATTATCTGATGTACCTATAGAGGAAAGGAATAGCACACTTGCTGGTTTAGGGGGAACTCGAACACATACAAGTTTCCCACATGGTAACCCTTGGACGCTGAAGCAAAATCCATTAGCCACCAGGAGTCTTTACAACTTCTATACTAAATTGCTTATTTTACAGGTGGGCAACCCGATGGATTATGATACCTTACAGGAGGCAATAATGAGAAGCCAAACTTCTATAAAAGTAGATGAAGAGATGCCATTCTCAGTTGTTGTAATCTCAGATAAAGAATTGATACTTGGAGGTATGGATTTAGATTTAACATTATGTTAAGGGAACTAAACTGTACTCCAGCGAGCCTTCTGTGTCCTGATTCTAACTTTACTTTTTGTTTCTTTTCGCTACAAGAAAGATTTGATTTGTATTTATTGTGTTTTCTTTAGATCCATCCAGGGCAGATAAACACTCTGTATTTACTCTTCTCTTAGCCGAGAGTATTTGCAATAAACTTGGACTAAAGGTGAGATAGCTTTACTTGTCTCAACATATTCTTTAGGAGAAAATTGTTAAATGTCTTTGTGACATTGAAGTTTCTTTTGTAGTTTTTCACCTTTGTTTAGTCTGATTGCAATTTCTCTAACTTTTAAGGCCTTGAAGATGGAGTTGTTAATATGGATACAAAGCTTAAATGTTATTTAATCTTACTTTGATATGAATAATATAACATTTCATCTGGGGATTTTTCTGTGTGTCTACAGGTGCAAAATCTTGTTGCCGAAATTAGTTGACTCAAAACTTGGCACACAAGTACTCAATCCTTCATATCACAAAAAGTATTCTGATAAGATTTTACATTTTCAAACGTGTCTTATAAGTTAAAGTATTTTGCAGGTTATGAAAATTAAGCCATCGCTGACTTATATTGCCGCTGAGGAACTGATGAGTCTGTTACTGCACATGGTTTGCTTCTTGTCCTTGTTTAACTGCAAGTTCATTTTTTACTACCATAAAAATTTTAGAGGAAATGTTTTTCCTCAGTTGCAGAGATAGTGAACTGAATTGAAGTATGGAAAGACATTTTGGACGCTGAGGGTGACGAAATATATATTAAGGTATATGCGATTATCATGATGATTCCATTTTCATACTTCTGTTAGTCTGTCCTTGCTGCTTGGTTTTTTTCAATTTTCTTAATTTTTGCGTCAACTTATGCGCCAAAAAAGTTTATATGATGAATTAGGTTTCCGTTTCACCCAACAATACAACAACGAGCAACAGCATTTGGTTATCCCAATGTCAATAGCTACTCCAACCTAAGTTGGGGTTACAGGTTGGATGTTCGCAAGCTTAGCTTTGTTTGTGAGGAAAAAAGAGGTTGTTGTCGATCCCTTGGACCTTGGTAGCAAATACCATCTGCAATTTAACATAAAGAAGTGCATCAAATTAGCCATTTTACTATCTTTTATTATAATAGAAAACCAAACAACCATAAATCTCCGGCGCCAACAAAAGAAGGACATGTGTAATGTGTTGTGTTTAACCCTATGAAGGATTTAGTCATGGGATTGTCTTCCGTTGCAATCTTCACCAAAGTTAACCTCTTCGATTCAATCTCATCACGAATGAAGTTATACTTAATATCAATGTGTTTGGTTTGCCTATGATAAGTATTATGATTTCTAGTCAAGTGTATCGCACTTTCATTTTCACAATGAAGACTCTCCAAACTAAAACTAGGAGACAACTCACCAAATAGACCTGTAACTACTTTGTCTTTTTAAATGATTCCTCTTTGGCTATGTATTCCGCCTCTATTGTAGACATGCAAGTCACATCATAAGGAAGACAACCAACAAGTTGTCGTACCACCAACAGTGAATACATAACCTTAGGTTGACTTTCTAGCATCCAAGTCTCCTCCATATCAGAATCACTCTACTTAATGAGCCCGATTTTGTGTTTTTAAACTTAAGGCTTACATTCGATGTACCCTTCAAGTATCTCAGCAACCATTTCACCGTATTCCAATGTCGTTTCCCCGAATTTGCCATTTACTTACTAACTATGCTCACGACTTGAGTAATGTCGGATCCCATAGAATATATAACACTACCGACAACATTTGAGTATGGAATGCCCCTCATGGCATCCTCTTCAAGCTTGGTTTGGGGACAATGATCTCTTTTTAGAAAAGAAGTGAGAAACTAAGGGATGCAGAAATAGTATTTGCATTGTCCATAGAGAACCTTTTAAAGCACCTACTTAATGTATCTCTTTTGACTAAGATGCAAGAATCCATTGATCGTATCCCCGACTATCTCCATACCTAGTATCTTCTTTGCATCTCCTAGATCCTTCATGTCAAATTCATTAGTAAATCGCTTCTTCAAAGCCTCCACCTCAAGAACAACAAGCAACAATATACAATACAAGATAGATTAAGAACCCCGCACTGGTGCTCTTCATATAGAAAAAATTATCATAAGAACATTGTGCAAAACCATGTGACGACATGAAGGAATAAAACCCCAAAGCCTTCGAGTTGTTTAATTCTCAACTCAAAGGCTACAATCGTGGACCGCTGATATTAGGATATAATGATTCCATGGGTTGATGTGGTTAATTCTCAACTCTAAGAGCTTCCAAAGCTCTTGGAAGTTCCACCTCCTTAGAGGCATTATGTGTTAAACTGCTATGACCTAGCTACTTGAATTAAACAGTGAATTTGAGAATGAAATATTAAAAGGAAAAAGTAACTTATTTTAAAATATTGATGAACAAAGAAAGATTACAGCCCTAGAAATAGTAAAAGAAAGATAACTCAAGCACTTCAAGAAGCTTGAGATCTTCTAAAATGATTTAAACGCATCCAACAAGTGTAACAATATTCATGATATTCCATAACTCCCTAATTCCACTTATTTATAATAAAACCACCTAATAATACTAACTTATTCCCCAAGTTCCCTTAACAAGGTAATTACCTAATCATCCCTTTTTAAATCAATTATCCCTAATTATTAGGTCATCGCAATACCGACCGCCTAAAGTTCCACCATGCGCTCAAGGTGGATAAAAGTTAGCTTGGCCTTCCTTCGTCAACAAAAAAGATGAGTAGGATAAACGGTGGAGAAAAACCATCTTGTAATTTGTTGGCTTGAGTGAGTGATAGAAAAATTCATTTTGAAAAATTGGTGGGTAAACTTGAGAAATAAATGGGTCAAAGCTTAGAAATGGGCTGAAAATGACTTGATGTGGCTTGAAAATCTCCTTTAAAATGGCTTAGTCTGAAGCCTAATTACAACCACCACTACTGACGTCATTGCTGGCGTCAACGTTTTTGATGATGTCATCGTCATATTCAAACCCCAGCTGCATACATCCTTTCCTCATTTCCCACTCGTTCTCCATAAAACCCAATAACCCTAAATGTACCATCGCACATTCACACCAAAAACTTAGAATTCTCACTCTTGTCTCATATTTTCTGCCCCCAGCCACTGTCGATTTTTCTGCCCCAGTCGCCACCGACTAACCCCATTCTCTGACGACACGTTCCGTTTGCCCGCTGCCACCACTTTTCTCCTTGTTCTCCCTTCTCATTTTTTCTTTTCTCACATCTCACAAGCCCTAGAACCATCTCTGTCATATATCTCTCGCCGTCACCACCATATTTTCCGGCCAACTTCTTCACCGACCAGGGGCTTACGCCTCCTCTATTACCTCCGTTTTTCTCTTTTCCCGGTTCTCTTTTTCCTAGTGGTTTCTCGAATTCTCCTTGAGTTTAATTTTTTGCCACTGCTAGTGTACCTCCTTGCCCCACCTCTTCTCTATCTCCTCCAGGACCTTCTCCCGATCCACAAAAATCTGACCCGCATTCCCAGTCTCTCTGACGACTGGTCTCATTTTCGTGCTCTGACCCACCTTTTTTTTTTCTTTCTCACTTTTTGCTTTTTGATATTCTTCCTCGATCCTCTTTTTTGTGTGTACAGTGGCTTCATCCACCTAGACCTATTTTTTGTTCGAACCTTCATCCTTTTTTTCTCTTATTTTCTGTTTTTTGCTGATTTTCTTTTTGGTGGTTTTCATTGTTGTTGCTCTTTTCTCCGTCGACTTGTTCTGATTTTTTTCTTTTTTCTCTTCCGTGTACCTTAATTTCTTTTGTTGTACTTCATTTGCTCATTGAGATCTGTTATTTGATCTTCACACTTTACTAGATCTCCAACCTCCTCTTCATCCGCTTCATGTCTGCTCTTTTGTTTGCTCATGGTAAACAAATACCATTGTTCATCTTTAATCCCTTCATGGAGGTAGAGCATAGAAAATGACTTGTGACTACAATCGTGTCCCAAAAGTTTGGTTTCCTCTAATTGTTCCTTTTTCCCAATTTTCACAAATCTCATTCATCGAGGTCGGTTTGAGTGAGTGAATGACATTGTCTTGGAAAACCCTTTTGCATATCTCTTATGGTGAGATTTCAGTCCCAAAACCCCCAAAATATGTATCTAGATTATTTACCGATGTATGTTCTAGACTTGTGACTTCTCCGACGAGATTCCGATCACCGGAATCGTACCGCTTTGATACCATGTTTGCTATGACCTGGCTACTTGTATTAAAAGGACAAAAGTAAATTATATTATAATATGGATGAACAAAGAAAGATCACAGCCCTAAAAATAGTAAAAGAAAGATAAATCAAGCACTTCGAGAAATTTGAGATCTCCTAAAATGAGTAAAACCCATCCAACAAGTGTATAACAATATTCATGACATCCCATAACTCCCTAATTCCCCGTATTTATAATAAACCCACCTAATAATACTAACTTATTCCCCAAGTTCCCACTATCCCTTTCGTAAATCAATTATCCCCAATTATCAAGTCATTGCATAAACCTATATATTAGTAACAACAATATCCAAAGAAGAAGAAGCAAGCATAGATAACTCATCAAAAACAACATTCTTCTAAAATTATTACACCCCAACCTATGCCCCATAACACCCAAACCATAACCCATGAAAATGCATTTCCTAGTTCTAGATTAAACTTTCCCCTCATTTACGTGTATGTATGTCAGACAACCAAAAAATGTCAGATTTGGATAATCATCTGGAAAAGAATGCCATACCTCTTGGGGACACTTGTAGTCCAGGATTGTATGAGGTGAGCAATTGATGAAGTCTATTGTCGGTTCTTAATGTCTTGATGCTCCTTTCATATTCTCTATCATGGTCTTCCATCCTTGAAGATTCTAATTACCTCATCCTTAGTCTAGATAAGTAACACAAAGCTCATCCAACTAAACAAGTCTTCCTAGATGGACCTAAAGATCCGAATGAATGTAATCTAGGGTACCTTTTGGGTTATGCATTGTGGATTTAAAGCTCACTCTCTAGTGCTTCCCATAAACATGATTTTGACAAAAGAAGAATGTACCAAGCCTCTTCCCACTGAACGATCCTTATTTACTCAGCTCATTCATTCCCTACTCACTTATATGACCAAGTCTCAAAAGAGAAAGTTTGCTACCATAATCCATCATTGTAGATGTGGAAACATTAGTCGATCCAGTGATCATTATACCTTGTAACACATACAATCTACTGGTCATAACACCTTCACTACTATATTTACACCCATTAGCATCGAATGTACCCAAGGATATGAGGTTCTCTTTCAACCCCTAAACTTGCCTCACATCACATAAAGTCTTAACAACACCATCATGCATCTTGATAAGAACATTACCAATGCCAACAACCTTGTAAGTATAATCATTACCCAAGATTGCATTTCCATCATTCACCTTCACATAGATTGAAAAGAAATCTTTATTAGGAGTCATGTGCAAAGAACAATTGGAATGAAAAATGCACTCATCACCACCTTTGTACCTATGTGTTGCCACCAAAGGACCACCAAAGAACCTTTGTATCAATTTCATCCAAGTTTTGCACCGTCATTCCAGCAGGCATCTTTGCAACATCATCTAAAGCCTTTTGCATACCATATTGGGTAAGAATTTTGACTTGCCACAAGCCAAAGTTCTAATTTCTATCAAACTTCACAACATCCAACTTCACAGAAATCATATCGGATCCAAACATCAATTAAGAACTCAAATTAATCATCAACCCTTTCCTTTGATACCCATTGAAGGATCAAACCCCTATGACCTAACTTAAACTAGGATGAATGATAAGAACCTTGAAATTGAATTGGGGAAAAGTTGACTTGAAACCTTAATTCTTGATTCAATCCAATTGTGCCTTATAAACATCAATTAACAACACAAAGCAATTAGAGTGGTTCACCCAATGTTGGCTACATCCATTATCAAGCCTAGATGTATTATTAATCAATCAAGGTTTGGCTACAATCTTAAAGAATAGGAAGAAGGAAGACTAAGGAGAGAGATTAGGGTAGGATTATTGCTAAATAGAGATATTAAGATTGTAAAACTATATTAAACTAATGTAATTTTGGTCTATTTATAATGCATACGCCCAATTTCATTCAAAACAAGCCTAACAAAAACAGAAATAATGAAATGGAATTTTGGCAACTAATACATAAAGCCGAGTCGACTTTTACTTTGGTCATCAGTAAAGCCAACTCAACTTTTCCTTCTGGAAAGTTATCCAAGTCATTTTTCATGCTTTTTTCAAGCACCCCATATTGTACCGCTGTTGTTATCATATATTCCTAGTGGTATCCGAAGCTAATCCAAGGTTTCTTGTGGACTCGATGCACTCTAAAATCAACACCAGACAATGTCATAGTAAATGAATTGGCGTGAATATGGAAATATCACAACTTCTTTATCCATCCATTAGATAATAATTCACCGAGGAGCTCATGTTGGAGTTTCCTGATTTAAGAAACTACAATCTACACCATGTTTATGTTAATTGGTTTATCTTGCCATATTCATTTTGAATAAACTATTGTGTGATAATCTGCTATTAGGTTTAGCTAAATTGTGCGAAATAAGTGTAATTTGACTTGAAATATGAATACTAGGTGTTTGTATATTCTTGGATAATTTTTTTTACCTCAATGAAATTTGTTGCAGGATATAGGCTTGTATATGAAAGAGGGCGAAAGACTAACGTTCAATGAACTGTCTGAAAGAGCATGTTTAAGACGAGAAATTGCCATTGGTTTTGTGAAAAATAACAAGAAGGTAGTTTAGTTACTTAAAATTTGCTTGAAAGCTTAGAACTCAAATTCATTTGATTTCATTGAATTTCCATTTCTACTGCAGGTTATAAATCCAAATCCCAAATCAGAACCTCTTGACCTTGATCTCGCTGATTCGCTAATTGTGATATCCGAGTATGAAGGAGAACAACCTATAGTCCAGTAAATTTGTATCTCCCTTATTATTCGGCCACATATCTATTTTTTCATTAATCGTTTTTATTATTGTTGTACATATGGCTACGAGTATGAAGAAAAACAACCTATAGACTATGCTCGAATAAATCTGCTTCAACTGATCTTGATATGCATGATGTGATTACATTCTTACTGGGAGGTTGGTTGCTCCGACAGGAATAAGTTCTTGGAGATTATATGTGACCTTGGCAGTAGATCAGGGTCATCTATGACATTTTGTGGGCCCTTGAAGAACAATAGTAGATGTAAAAAAAATTCATTCATTGAAGTATAAAATCTTTTGACAAGTTACATATTCGATTTCACTAAATGTAAATATTAAAACTTAAAAGATCATGAAAAATGAGTTCTACAGGCTTTTCGAGTTGCAAAATCATTAATAAGAGTATCAACATCAATCTTCTCTAAAGTTCCTTTTCGTTTTATAGAATTACAAGAGTATTCAACCGTTCTTGTGACATTGATGACCTCAAGTAGGTTTTGTATGAAAACTCCTTTTAGCTGATGGCATAGTAACCGAGATGGTTAGAAGTATTCTTTAAGCAATTAAAATATTTGGATAACAATTTGTAAATTTGACAAACTTAAAATTTATGTTAAGATTCAGAGACTTCAAAGCTTTTTGCAATTTTACTAAAAGTCCTTTTCATAAGGTATCTTTCACCTCTCAATACTCTAACGGCCCGTTTGGTTAGTAGTACTAAATGATGGTAATGGGAATGATTTATAATGTAAAATTTCATTAAAAGATCCATATCATTCCCATGGTAATGAAACTTTGATCACAAAAAAAAAATTTTGTATACAAATTTTCATTACCACCTAATACCACCTCTCCCAATGGTAATGCATTGGAATGAATTTTATGAAGTAAATGAGATGTTAAGAGTTGGACAAGCATGGCTATCAAGGTTGACAAGAGATTTTTCAACTAAAATTACACTAATTTTTCATTCCCATTACCATGGTTTATGACCAACTACCATACGGGCCGTAAAAGTTCAATTTTATTACATATTCACACAAAATGTTAAATTCATTTGCTCTTGATGAGTAATATCCAGTGTACAATCAAGAATTATTGAAAAATGTTTTGATTCTTTGATTGTTTTGATTATAATAGTTTTCACACTATGAGCCACACTATGAGCCAATATAGAAAACAATTCACTTTGAATATTATGCCTAAAATAATGATTGTGGATTCCCAATCCTTAATGTATCTAACATGAGCTTGCATTATAACATCAAGTTCTGCAATCATTCCAACTAATCCTAGAAAATTACCATTACTATCTTGGTATTTTTTTTTTCATTTGACCCTCTAAAAGGAAAATTACGAGTAGTATAACATTTAAAAGCAAAATAAATTCTTAGTTTCACTTGTCTCCATCAATCTCTCTCTTTGGCAATAGTTTCTTGTAAGTTTATATTAATTTCATTTTTATACCTTACCCTTAATTCATTGAAAATTTGAAACATATAAGCAAAAAAATAAAAGAAAATAAAAAACAATCAGATTTTGAAACTATTTCTCAAACTAAGCACTTTTTTGACGGAGTTAAGGTTTGTAACTGTTTGCTGTTAATAACAGCGGACAAATAAATTAGAAAACCAATGGGCCGCTCTTACTAACATTGGGCGATTAGTTTGGTCAAAATTCACAGTCAACAATCACCCGCTATTAGTAACAGCGGCCCATTAGTTGCCTGAATTTTGCGTTAAGGCTTGCCCATTAGCTTGATTGTTAACTGTGAATTTTGACAAAACTAATCGCCCGTTGTTAGTAACAGCGGCCCATTGATTTTCTAATTTATTTTCCTATTATATATTAACAGCGAACAATTACTAACCTTAACTCCGTTAAAAAAGTGTTTAGTTTGAGAAATAGTTTCGAAATTTGATTGTTTTTTTATTTTCTTTTATATTTTTGCTTATATGTTTCAAAATTTCTAATTCATTCCAGGTAATCATAACTTTCATATGTCTATTGTTATTTTTTTGTTGTTTGAGTCTATTACTAATATGTTTCCAATCACGTAATCCCTCATTTGACTACAAATAATTATCACTAACATATTTGAACAATTTGCAACAGAAACAAAATACTTTATCAACATGTTTAGAATAAACCAACCATTTTCTTTCATTAAGCTAACAATTACTCAATTTTCTATAAAAATGAGCATACGAAAAATGCCTATTATAATCATCACGAGGATAGACAATGTTCAACTCTCTTATAGGCCCCTTCTCAACTAAAATGTCTCTTAGATATTATCATGATTTGCCTAATTCTAAGGATCATTGGCATTATCATTTGACATATCATTAGACACATTGTTTGGAATATCATTAGACATATCATTATGCACATTATTTGGAATATTATTAGACATATCATTTGACACATCATTTGGCATATCATTTAGCACATCATTTAGCACATCATTTGGCACATCATTAGGCATATCATTCGTCTCATTTTGGATATTATTTTCATTTTTATTTTCGTTTCGGACATCATTATCGTTTTCATTAGTCTCATAAGAAACTTCATTTATAACAACAAATTTGTGAATGGCACCTTTTTGTGATTTAATTAACTCTTCATTACACTTTCTCTTTATTGTTTTTTAATTTCCAGATAAATGCTATCTAGACAACATATATGAAATATTAAAAGAATGAAAAAATAGCACCCTAATATGAAGCATTTCTTTTTCCTTCGCAGTATTTGTAAAATCTTTATACTAGGTTATAGCATGAAAATTATTACATAAGTGAGATATTTATCTATAATAATCCAATATAATTAGTCTATTATTCTTTTATACCATAGAAATCAATACTACTAAAATAATAAACTTACTACAACTTTATGTACCTGTAAAATAATATTATATGTTAGAGTAGGCTAACGAATGCGGAAGCGTGGGCCTAAAGGTGGCACGAAAGGTTAACGACCATGGCTTGAAGATGTACTAATGAACCATGGTTTATATGCAAGTATTAAGGTGATTAAAGCAATAAAAGTAAGTAAAAACAATAACACCAAGATTTAAGGTGGTTCACCATTAATAAGGCTACATCCACTATCCTAGGCTAGTGTATCATTATGTGTTTAAAGGATAGAGAGCTTGAAAGCTCATTACAAATGTTGAAGGAATTACATCAATGGAGTGTGTGTGAGCATTAGGGGTGTTCAAAACTACCCGACCCGCCCGACCCGACCCGCCGACCCGCTGACCCGCCTCTTAAATGGCGGGTCAAAAACAAAAAAAATTTCAAAGTTCCGGGTCGGGTACCCGACCCGTCCTAACCGGGTCGGGTCATGGGCCGATAATTTATTGACCCGGGTACCCGTTTGACCCGGATAGCTTATTTTGAATTTTTTTTATTTTTTATTTTCAAGGTATTTGATTTTCTTGATTCATCTTCAATGTGTAAGAATCACACCCGCAAAAGTTGAGCATATCAAGTAGTACAAGTGCCCCAGCTGCAGACGAGTACGCAAGTTTTTAGTTTATGATTATGACTTTCTTAATAGAGGAATAACCGACAGTGTAAGCTATGATCTGTGGATATAATACTAAACTTCATCAAACCCCAAAAATTTACCAAAGTGAGTGTCTGGCATATCACTATATCAGTAATGGCATGTTGTTGATTAGTGGTATAGTTCAAATTTGTTTTTCCTCAGCTTGATGTTAAATTTGAATATCAATATTGAGTTTACACTTGAATTTTAATGTATTTAGTTTACTCGATCTTGCTAGTGTAACATATAAACTCGCGTTTGTCTACCTTCGATTGCCTAATATCTACTCGGAATTCGATCTTAAAAATAATAATTAAATTTGAAAAATCATCAAAAATAATAACCGGGTACCCGGTGTCCCAACCCGTTTTATCCGGGTACCCGCTAACCGGGTACCCGCATTAAATGGGCCGGGACACGGGCCGCAAAAATAGGTACCCGGCTAACCGGGTACCCGGCTTTCCGGGTACCCGTTTAGCCGGGTACCCGGTTATGAACACCCCTAGTGAGAATCACATGGAGTAGAGAATTATAATAAGGTACGGTAAGGATAAGAATAATGGGAGCAGGGCCGTCGATTGGCAAGGGCAAAGCGGGTAACCGCCCAGGGCCCCGTGTTTTTTAGGGCACAAAAAATTTATTTTTATGTATATAAGTGATATTAATTTGAATCAAATTTATATATAACTTACATTTTTTTGCTAAATAATATGAGTTTTTAGTGTGTTTTTTATGAAGTAGATTATATATTAACAATGAAAAACAAAAGATGTATTATATTATGCGTTATGTCTTAAGTTTTTAGGGGCCCATTTTTATCTTTTGCTCTGGGGCCCAAAAATAAACGAGACGGCCATGAATGGGAGGCTCAAGCTTGTAGCTTGGCTCTACATGACACTAAGAAATGCTACTACAATATATAGGCAAATGGGAAACAAATGGGTGTGCCACTTGTCCCTTGTTCCCCAATACTTTGTACTAGACTAGTTCTAGAATACTTCCTTGGAGCCCAAGTAGTGCACCTCCAAAGCTTCTTACATCCAAGTTTCCACTACCATTAGTACAATGTACTATGTACTTGTAAGATACCCAATCATAAAGAGTACTTGTGTCTTTTACCATCTCAATAATTCATGCTTAAGGTCTAATAATCTTAAATAATTATTTAACCTTTCAGACCAAATTCTTTTACTCATTAATTATCATCTAACACATGACTAATTAACCCAAGACTCAAGTCACACTTCTTTCATTATAGTACTACAATTAAAATCTAACATTATATAATCAAAAATCAATATATTAAACGAAGCAAAATATGTTATAGATGAATACTTGATAATACTATAATATAGAAAAAGTCCATTTTCAGAAAGCAGAAATATTTATTGTTGAACATTTAGTGTTTATATTCCTAAGTATATAATCACCAAATACTACAAATAGTAGTGGGACAATCATACATTTTAATAAAGATGAAGCAAAATAACAAATGTCGTGATTAGAATGATTTTGCCAATTGGAAGAATTTGATTGGACGAATTTGTTGGCTGGAATAATTTTGCCTAATTTAGATTGAAATTTTTAAATACGTATTTACCCTCAATCAATTGGTCATCAATTGACTTATTTAGAATTTTACCAAAATACATGATTCAATGTTAATTTGATTTTTTTTATTGATTGATTAACTTAAAGTTTCAATTTGATTTTTTAATTGATTAAATAAAAGCTAAATAACCAAATATCACTTTTTATATATTGTAAGTAATATAATATTATATTTTGCTATCATTAATATATTGCGTAACTTATATTAGTGAATTTTATAGCATTATATATAGTAAGTAATATAATATTATATTTTGCAATCATTAATGTTAATTTGATTTTTTAATTGATTAATGTTCAATAATATTATATTCAAGGGATAAGCTCTTTGCATATGATTTTGATCGATGAGTAGGCTTTTACCTACAAATTATACTATTGATTTTATTTTTTCAGATTTAATATTTTGTATATCATGCATATATACTAAATGTATTAGTATTTTTTGTTAATGTAAGGAAATTCGATTCTTCGAAAATCATTAGTAGAAACCTATGCAATAACCATTGAGGTTGACAAATTAAAATTATAATATATAATTACATTTTTTTTTTTGGAAATTAGGAAATATATTATAAATGAAAAAACCAAAACACTGATACTTGAGAGCTTACTAACCGCCGGCATAAAAAACCCCGCGAGGGGAAAAAGCCATTGGTCACCAGGATCAAGAACCAGGCCATCCAGAACAAAGCATAGGGATGGACTATGCATATAGTATCAAATATCTAGTCTCCCCTATATAGTACGCTATTAGACGTACTATTTAACTCGTCCCGCCTACAAAGCAAAAACACCACCATACAGTCCACCAAAACACAAAGGGCTTAACACCTTACAACTCAAAATAACAAAGTAGCCCTAAGAAAATACAAAAAATCGCCTAAATACAAAAACAAAATACAATCAAGACGCCTCATCAAGCTACAAAGTCGCTCCAAGTGCTTGTGGAAGGAAGATCATGGCCAAGCATCTCCTTTGCCCATAGACCGACCCGTTTTTTTTTCGAAAATTAGGAATCATATATCAAAAGAAAAAAGAAAAACACTGAAACTCGGGAACCCTAGAACCGCCGGCATAAAAAACCCCGCGTGGGGAAAAAGCCATTGAAACTAGGGACCGAGAGCCAGGCCACTCAGAACAAACGCATAGGAGTGGGCTATGCATAATATCAAAAAAAAACTATCCATCTGATACACCAATCCTAAAGACTATACACACCAAAAACTAAACAAACGAACCAAGACATACAACCATAGAAAACACCAAAATTAGACAAACAGAGCTGCTGGTTGAAAACAAAAATTATGATATGACACACCATCCAAACCAAGAAGTTCCCTCGCCTAAACTGCAACTCGGAGCTTAAGAGAAACCAAGAACCGCTGTGCATTACATGACTTATTCTCAAACTTAATTTGATTTCTCTCAAACCATAACGACCAAACCATACAACCCAATACCAGGTTCCAGAGCTTCCCGCGAAACCTCTTGGGCACCAAGCTTGCCCACGACAGAGTAAAAGAAGAGCAATGGTTAGGAAGGACACCAGACACACCCCACCATGCAAGTATTTGCATCCATATATGCCAAGAGAACGAGCAAGTAAACAACAGATGAGAATTCGTTTCAACCTCAGAGTTACAAAAAGGACATAGACCATTAGATGAATTAATCACCCCAATCCGGACCAAAAAATCACCAGTCTTCAACTTTCCCAAATTCGCAAGCCATAAAACAAGCTGGGCCCTAGGGGGCACTTTGAGTTTCCAAATGAAATTACACACAGCCTTAGGAAGAAGAGGGGAATGGGACGCATAGAATTTATCAACAATATCTTTAACAGGGAATTTACGGTACTCGCACCCGTGCCAGGTCGCACCATCAGCTCGAGCCGGTTGTGGGGACACCTAAGCAATAAGCAACATCAACCGATCAAGCTCTGAGGATTCCCAATCATAAAGCCGACGCCTCCACGACAAATTCCACACCCATGCATCTTCCCGCCACGACCCCATCTGACTAATCACGGCATCACGATTCACAGCAATCAGAAATAACCGAGGAAAGACAACCTTTAACGGCCCCGGGGATACCCATTTATCATGCCAAAAACGAGTGGAATTACCATCCCCCACACGAACACCTAGACCCTCCTCCATAATATGACGAATCTTCATAGTGTCACCCGTATCCTCAAAGTATAAAGCATATGGCTGCAATTCGGGGATCCTCCTTCAAACTTGATCTTATTCCTTATAATTACATATATATGTGTTTTAATTATATAATAATATATATTTTAATTAAAAAATCCATGCATTGCACGAGTTTTCATACTAGTATGTATTAAAATACAAGGTCCTTTGAGTTGTTTGCATTGGATTTCCTTACTTATTCCATTTAATTTTGGAGTTACAAAGGAGTAATTAGGAAGAATAATGTTCATGAATACCTTGTTAATTAATGGTATTGATTGGGGGCCATTAATATGGAGGAATAATGCTCATGAATACCTTGTTAATGGTATTGATTAGAGGCCATTAATATTGGTCATCAATGGGTGATTAAATGACCATGACCCTTAGCTATACATGGAATAGTGTAAATAGGGGTTTGAAGAAGTGTGAATACTACACCAATTTCTAAAATCTCATTCTTGCTCTTTCTCTTTCACTTGTGTTCTTTTAAGAGAGTAATTAACTTTTGTTAGAACTTTCAAATCTTATAATTTTTCAAACACTTGTTGTTAAGTGACATACCCTAAGTACTAAATGTGTGTTGTGTTGTTTGTATCTCGTTGTCAATTTCAAATTCAAAACCCAAGTACCTTGTGGGGAAAATATCATAAAAGGAAAGTGATTACGCGCCTACAACAAGTATCAAGTTTCAGGTAACGATCGTCGTTACAAAATAATCTTCAAGTTTACTTAGTGTATTTTGTAAGTTTTATTTTAGCCATCAACAAAGGGAAAATACAAATTCACAATTGTAATTTTTATTTTGCATTATTATTTCCTAATAATCTTTTATGATATTATTTTCGGAATGACTACTATCAAAGATTTTATATCTAACTTCGCTAAGTTGGAAAAATTTGTCGGTGTCGATTTTCAACGTTGGAAAAAGAAGATGATGTTCCTCTTAACTACTTTATAGCATGAACATTGGAGAGGAGTATTATATCCTCTTTACAAATTTTTCTATTTTTCTTCATTTGACACATCATTTTCTCTTTCTTTCACATTATTTTTCACTATTTTCATCCTCTTTCTCACTTTCTTCTTTTATTTTGTCCAACATCCAAGGGATACTCTTTCATCCTGTTTTTTTCTTTCTCTCTCCTATCCAAATAAACCCCACCATACATTTATTTTTTTTATTACTAAATTTAATAATTGTAATTTGTTTAAGGAAAATTTGTCAAGAATAATCCCAACTATCACCCGTTGGCCAAAAATAATCTCAACTATCAATTGTTTTTTAATAATCCTAACTATTCATCCAATTTTCTCCAAACAGTCCCACACCCTCAATTGGGTGATATTGTAGTTGTTTCGAATTTGAGCACGGATAATGTTTCTGATTATGATGAAAGTGATGAAGAAGGGACACATGTTGCGAATGAGCACACAGATTAGAAGAAATTCAAATGGTACTGTGGGACTGTTTTGAGCAAATTCGACAAATAGTTAGGATTGTTGATAGGTGATCAATAGTTGGGATTATTTTTGGCCAATGGGTAATAGTTGAGATTATTCTTGGCAAATTTTCCTTTGTTTAATTATTGAAACATAAATAATCTTTACCCAATTAATTTGTATAATTAATTAATTAGCGTATTACTAGTCATAAAAAGCTCAACCAACACAAAAAAAATTTATATTTCGTAAAAAAATTAATGTGTGTAATATAGGCAAAATTAGGTTCATTTTATAGATTAAAAAACAATAAAGACGTTGGTACTAGGGGTGTTCATTGACGGCTACCCGGCTAATCGGGTACCCGAAAAGCCGGGTACTTGGTTAGCCGGGTACCTTTTTTAACGGCCCGTGTCCCGGCTCATTTAATGCGGGTACCCGGTTTTCGGGTAGCCGGATAAGACGGGTCGAGACACCGGGTACCTGGTTAGACTTATTGGCTTTGATATTTCTCTTTGTATTTGACTTATATGGCTAGATACTAATTGTCTGTTGTTTGCTTAATAACTCGCACAATTAAAACTATATTAATATTCCCAATATATGTGACCCTTATTTATTTACTAATTTATGATATCAGAAAGACTAAAAATTGAAACTCAAGAACACAACTTATTACTTATAAGATAAGAAGTAAATATAAAATTGAAAGTGAACCATTTTTGTATGTTGCGTAACAAAATCAAGAAATAAAGAGAATAATAAATAAAAACATTATCCCTAATTTTTTATGCAGAAAAAAAAAGTGAACATTATTACGCTAAAATGGAGTTGCAGCGCAGAAAGTGCAGTGCACTGTATACATAACCGACTCATTTTGAAGTACTTAAGTCCATTGATTAATATAATAATTTTATATAGGATGCATGATGACATATGATATAAGTATAAACCTTGATGAATTATTTTGATTTATTGTTAATTAAATTGACTAAAGCATGAAAAATCAATTGATATATATACTAATTATTAATCGGGTCATTAACGGGTACCCGGATCAATTTGAACTCGGCCCATGACCCGATCCGGTTAAGGCGGGTCGGGTACCCGACCTGGAGTTTTCAAAATTTTTTATTTTTTGACCCGCCATTTATGAAATGAGTTGGCGGGTCAACGGGTCGGGTTGGGTACTTTTGAACACCCCTACTTGGTACGTGTAATTATTTCAAAATTTAATTTACCGTTTTTTATGACCGTTTTAGATAATACTATTGTACAAAAATCAAATTAAATAACCAATGAAATTTTGCCAAGTGTACTACTCAATCCCCTTCCTTTCATCTTCATCCTCTTCATGAAGAGGATCAAGAGCAATCCTCTTGCCCAAGAGGATTGTGACATCTCTCCACATTCAAGAGGATACCCTTAAGGAGAAAAGAGAGTGCTAAAAGGAAGGGATATCCTCTTGGATGTTCATGGTCTTAAGTGTGGCTTACGTGATAAGTACCTCTAAACCGGAGGAGTTGGAAGATGAAACTCTTGAGCAAACGAGGAAGAGGAGTAAGTGGGAAAATGATGATTTTATTTGTCGGGGCCATATCCTAATTTGGAGGCAAGATTTTCTCTTTGACATCTACCAATACCATGAGTCTGCTAAGGAGTTATGGGATGCATTGGAGAACAAATAGATGGCGGAAGACGCAAGTTCCAAAAAGTTTGCTGTAAGTAATTTTAATTCTTATAAGCTGGTAGAAAACCGCCCCATAATTGATCAATTTCATGTTTTGCAAAGAATGCATGTGCCAATTTAAAATTACATAAAATTGAGATAGATGAAATTTTTCATGTGTCAAGCATTATAGACAAGTTGCCTCCCTCTTGAGGGATGTTAGACACATGCTTTAAAGCCTAAAAGAGAAAAGATTACACTCTCCGATCTTGGACAACATATTATTGTTGAGTCTAGCATACAGATTCAAGAGAATCGAAAGGATGAAAATCTTAATGTTGGAACTATTAATATGGTTGCGGAAGGGAGACCATCCCATTCCGGTGTGAAAAGGAAGGAGGTTGATTCTTCAAAGGGGAAGGCCGCTATCTTAACTACCGAAAAGGTTTGTTGGGAATGTGGAAAGCCCGGACACCGAAAGAAAAAGTGCAGTGTTTTCAAAAACAAGCAAAAGAAGGAAAAGAGGAGTGATCAAGCTTCTACAACCAAAGACCATTCTAGTCATGGTAATCATGCAAGATTGAATGAAAATTTCTTTTTGATTTTGTTCAATGAATACTAATTTAAGTGTTGTGCTGGATGATTCTTTGTCTTGGTGGATAGATTCGGGAGCTTTGAGGCATGTATATAACTTTACAAGATGGTTCAAAACCTTTCACAAAGTGGTTGATGGGGAGCATCTCTTTTTGGGAAACAACGCACCTATCATGGTCCAAGGCAAAGGACAAATTGAGTTGTTGTTTACTTTCGGGAATCTCTTAGTTTTAAGGGATGTTTATTATGCACCCAAAATTAGTAGAAATCTTGTCTCGGGTCCGATTTTGAATGGATTGGGCTACAAATTAGTCTTTGAAGCCGATAGGTGTATTATCTTTAAGAATAACTTGGTTGTAGGACGTGCTTAGTTATGTAATAGTTTATTTAAATTGTCTTTAGATTAGAATAAGAACTTTATTTGTAATATTTCAAGCATGAATGATAAAGATGATTTGCATTATTTGTGGCATGTTAGACTAGGACATCTAAACTTTGATAAAATTTCTTTTATGTCCAAGCATGATTTGATTCCTATGTGTGTCAAAATGTCTAAAAATTGCTAAACGTGCATGTTAAATAAGATCACTAAATCACCTTTTAAAAGTGTTGAATGGAAATCCGAAGTTTTGGAATTAATTCATAGTGATCTTTGTGACTTTCATAGTACACCATCATTGGGAAATAAGAAATATGTCATAACTTTGATTGATGATTTTTCCAAGTTTTGTTATGTATATCTTTTACATACAAAAGATGAGGCTCTTGATCACTTTAAGATTTACAAAAATGAAGTAGAAATACAAGTTGGTAGTAAACTTAAACGATTAAGAACCGATAAAGGAGGTGAATATTATGATACAAATTACTTTAATTCAATGGGTATTATACATGAAACAACCGTCCGATATGCACCATAATCAAATGGTGTGGCGGAGAGGAAAAATCGTATTCTACAAGAGATGGATAATTCCATGTTATCTTTACTCGGGCTTGAGTGATGGATTTTGGGGTGAAGCAATATTGACGGGTTGTCACATTCTTAACCGGGTTCCAATGATAATAAATAAGGAGACTCCTTATGAGCTTTGGTACAAAAGAAAACCAAACTTAAGTTATCTTAAGGTTTGGGGTTGTAGGGCCATTGTAAGATTGCCCGGTAACAAAAGAACAAAACTCGGTGAACGAGGGATAGAATGCATTTTTATAGTTTATGCTATTCATAGCAAAACTTATAGGTTCTATGTTGTAGAACAAAATGACTATATGTCGATTCATTCGTTTATAGAGTCAAGAGATGTATTTTTTGATGAAAATAGATTTTCATATCATTAAGTAGGCAAAGAAATGTACAAGTTTGTACCAATGAATACAGCATTGATGATAATCAACAAGTTTCACCTCTAGATGTTGGTGAAAATCAACAACTAGATGAACAAAAAATTGTTGATCCTATTTCCAAACGGAGTTAAGCAACAACGAAAAGCTAATAGCTTTGGACCGGACTTCCAAGTATATTTTGTTGAAGGTACTAGAAGCAAAGTATCTTCTAGTATTTCATATTTATTTAATGAGGAAGGTGATCCATTGACTTATAGGATGCTATGGCATCACATGATGTGCTTTTTGGAAAGAGGCTATTGATGATGAGATGCAATCCATCATGAGTAATAACACTTGGGTGTTAGTGGATCTCCTCCTACATGTAAATCAATAGATTGCCAGTGGATTGTAATTAAGGCATTCATTCATTGTAAAACAAGGGTAAGTCTCCTGTGAGACGGCTTTAGCCGTGCAACTGGCCCATGCCCAATAACTTTTTAAAAATATTCTGATATACTGATTATTTCAAGACTTAAAAAGACAATTTCAAGACTTAAAAATTCAATTTTAAGACTCAAAAGGTCAATTTTAAAGTTTTAAATATCAAATTTAAGTGAGAAATCCTATTTTAAAGTTGATATGAGAATTTACTGTTCTAGGTTTAGTTTTTTAAGTCTTAAAATTGGTCTTTAAAGTATTAAAATTGACCTTTTAAGTCTTAAAATTATCAAATTACATGACTTAAAATGTCAATTTCAAATTATTGAATTTGGTCTTTTAAGTCTTTGAATTGGTCTTTTAACTCTCAAAATTGACATTTTAATTTGTGAAATTGATAAAAGGAAATTGCACATTTAGGCCGGCCCAATAAAATGCGTCTCACAAGTGAGGCGGTCTCACCCAAGTTTTTGTGGTAAAACAAACCAATAGGTTGCAAGAGTATATATATTGATTGTCAAGTCATGTGCCTTACTTGGTCTTAGCTTTCTATGCTTTCTTATATAATAAGGCATTCATCCATTGTAAAAATGACTTTGATGATTAATAAGATTTCTAAGAGAGAATACATTTGCATTTTCTTTTCCTATCTTCTTCCTTAATGAGTAAAACAAACTAAGATCATAGCAAGATCACTAAGATCAAAGTGATTGAAGCTTTGAATGAAAGTAGGAGGTGAAACGCTAGAAGATGAGTGAAGTCTTATAAAGTCTTGTCAAAGATTAGTAAAAATCTGATCATATCTTTTCTTTTTCATGCAATATTTATTAACGGTCCACTAAATTGTTTCATTGAATCAGCTAGATTGGAATCTTCGATTTATTAACCTAATTCTTTGGTACAACTTGTTGCAATTAGTATCAGATTTATATGTCTTTGTAGGGTGAAGATTACAATCTATTTTGATGACAAAACGACCAAGACTCGCCAAAACAAAAGAGTTCAAAATTTGACAAATTTTGTTGTTCAAAACAAAAGCGTTTTGGAGGTGTTCTTGTGATTGTTTTTCCAAAATATTCCAAAATATTCATATAAACATTCCTCATTATAGAAAACTTTGGGCTTTATAGTCATTGGATTAGGTGTTGTGATTAGGGAGATATGCAATTTTATTTTCAGACTACCCAAAATTGATCAAATTTAAGTAGCTTGGAAAGTACTATTATGAAAACCTACTAAGATTCTTTTCTTTTACCCTCATCTTTCACCAAATCATCAATAAGTATCTTAAACATAAAATCACATCATTTTTAAGCCTTTTATTCTTTTTTTGTAGCTTTTTTGAAACACCCATTGATTGCTTATTTTGCAAAAGTAAAGCAGAGATTCATTTTCTTTATTTTTAATTTGTATTCTATTATTTTCTCCTACGATTAAAGTTTTCTTTTTTTATTTTTTTTATTTTTCTTATGTTTACTCTATTTTCACGTGGTTCTTGTTGTGGACTTTTTGGATTTGTGAAGAAAAATATGTGTGTATGTTTTTGACTAAAGGTCACATGATAAAATTCGGTTGCATGTTTGGAGTAATTTTTAAATTGTGATCAAACAAGGCCTCGTATTTGAATATTTTCTATTGTAGATATTTGTAGATATATTGGAGTTCATTGTCACCAAATGTTATTGAAGTGGGAGTTAGTTTGATTGGTTTCCTAAGAAAAAAACGTTTGCATATAAAAGATTCTGAATTTGTGCAGTTTGGATTTCGTATTTTTTTAATTTTTTTTGTTTCTTTTCTTCCAAATTCTTTCGTTTTATTTTCTTTTTTTACGACCTTTCCACATTTTTCACATACATCATTATTGGAACTTCATTAAGGCTTAGCAATGGAAATCATCAGTAGGAAAAATGAACACACATAATCGATTGGATAAGATGGCTTGTGCCATTGATAAACTTAGACTAGCATGATGAATGTGGGGTATGAAAGACTTAAGAACTTGAAGTAGGTTTATGCATGACAAAGGGATTAGAATCAATTCAATGTTTGGCATGAAGAATCGTAGCATGTTCGGATTGAAAGAAGAAAGTTGAAGAGGGAGATTTTTCTTCAAGAAAACAAAATTTTTAACAAAGATTGCAAAAACACCTAATAGGGGCAAATCATGGTGATTGTCTCATATCTACCTCCAGCACAGGATAAACTAATGAACCAAGTCAAATAGGTTAGTGAAGGGTTGTAACGTTGGCTTAGGGTTAAGGTGAGATATATTTGGGAATGTAGAGCTAAGAAGGGGATAGCAAGTGAACCTTGACTAAACAACCACAAACATATCATCATAAACCAATAAACACCATATCCAACAATCATAATAACCCAATAATCTCATGTAAGCGCAATGATCTCTATCATCAAACACCATAAAAAAATGTGTCTAAAAAGAGGAAAGAAATTGAGTTCCAACTAACAAATTCAAACACTTAATGTAGTTAAATCAGATTCATCCCTTCCAATTTGGTATTCTTTGATTAGGGTTCTTGAAAAGGGGAAATAAATCTAGGATTTGAACTTTAGATAGAAATTGGATCTTTGAAGATTAATGGTGACTTTGAAAATTAATGGAGGATAAAGAGGATGGAGATGATGAAGAAGAAGGAGGAAGATAGAGGAAGATGATTGGGGATGAAGAATTAAATTAAATAAAGGAAAAAGAAAAAAAAACTCAAAAAAAGGAAAAATCAGAAATATGGAAAGTCAAAGGTAAATTCCCTGGTCAACGGTCATAACCGGTCATTTTGGTGGCTGTAATTAACTTCGCGGCTGTAATTTGCAAAAGGCCTAAACATCATAGATGTAATTCACAATTAAAAGGCCTAAAAAGTGGGTTATTATTATTATTATTATTATTATTATTATTATTATTATTATTATTATTATTATTATTATTATTATTATTATTATTATTATTGTTATTATTTAAAAAAGCATCATGAATAATTGTTTCAGGCCCTTGTATTTATAGGGCTTTTCTTGTTAAAGTAATGTTGATCGAGGAATACAAATTAGACTAATATAGTAGGCGGAAAACAGTAGGCAAAACCTAAATATAACTTGAATTAAACATTTATAATTTTCATATGTAGAAAAAGTAATAAAACTAAAAAAAAAACTAAGATTTATATATATTTACAAAGAACTTTTCCAAAATGTTATACTACTTTTTTCTGTAGCATTACAGTTCCACTGAATTCTGTCAAACCAAAATATTCAATATTTTCTAAAGCATCCTCCGGACTCATCTGTTTGAACCCAAATTTATCAACCCACATAGATTTGGCATCATGCGTTGCAGGAAGCACCAATGTATACACTTTCAAACAACAAACTAACTTCTCAATATAGGAAAATAATGCTCGGAAATATCCTTTTCCTTTGTACTTTTGTTTTGTCGCGACAAGCGGAATCTCCATAACTTCATTCCGAATCACTCGAATCAAACCAACCGACACAACTACCGATTTAACATTTAACAATACGCAATGCGTCCCTCGAAAATCCTGCCCCGACTTTTGTTTTCCATAAACCATCATAGGAATAAGATCGTCTCCTAAGTATGACGTTAAAGAACCAAAAGTCGTTCGAAATAGACCAATTATTTTAACTAGCAATTGCGAATCTTCACGCGAACAATTTTTACCATTTAGTATACGTATTTTAACATCATTATTACCATGATTAGGCAATCCTAGCCCTACACGTTTCCTATTAATTTCCGTTAATTCGTACGATGAAATCGGCTGTGGGCCCCGAGCAACAAAATCTCCAATACAAGTAGATGTAGAAACAGTTACACAACTAACAATATCCTTATTTTGAAGAAGGGAAACCGCCATGTCATGAAGTGACCGGCCATCAACGGTAAAAATATTATGGTAAGGTTTTTTCCTAGAAGATCTTCCTGCATGAGATTCAAACTGCGAAGGGCTAATCAGGTTATTGCAATGATTACACATAATCCCGTTCCCTTGCTTATACCCATCAATAACTGTTTTTCCATTCACATTATACGCCAAATAATCACCATCTGAAAGGCCACCTGGGCGAAATAGCACATCATGTATGTTACTTCTTTTACTATTTTGCTTCATTCCAAGAATCTTGGAATCATCCTTAATTGTTTTCTTATCCTTAATTATCTCCCTAATCTTGGGACGTGCACTTACAATACCGGATTCCGAACAGGAATATTCTAGGCTATCAGACACACTTTCACAGGATGACGTGGCCTCGGAATTTTCATTGCTAGCTACAATTGAAGCGGCATCTGAACCATTTTTGGTAAGTTTCCTTTTTTGGAAATCTGGGAAATCAGGTTGAGTCGACATAACACATAGTTCTAGTTTTCTCTTTAATTGGTTTTCTCCCATACTTGTAAAAATTTAAAAAGACCTATAAAAAATATATGAATTATAATTACAATTTACAATAATGAGAAAGCTAACTAATTGAATACAAAGCTGTAAAAGAAATCAAATTAAATGAATAGTTAATTAGGGTATTATAGTTAGATTATCACTTTGAATATATATATTCTAAAAAAATAATGTGTATATTCACAGTGGTATTTATATGTTCGTAAAGAAAAAAAAGAAAGAAAAGTGGTATTTATATTTGAGGATATACCTAACTAATTCTCGTGTGAAGAAGGATTTATGAATGTTTTTTATAAAGTTATTAATTATAGATATATATAGTATTAGGTTAGAATAACAAAAAGCTAAAAATAGAAAATAATTCTTCAACAAAAAGCTGAAAAATAGCAAACAAATCCGAATTTCATGGAATTGTTAAATATCTTTAAAAAAATTTTTAAAATAAATATTTTAAAGAAATATTTTAAAACGACTTTTTCAAATAATGGATGAGGAAAGTTAGAAATTTTCGTATCTACTCCTAATTCCTAGGAAGCATTCATTAACTACCATTTCTTCCACGTTTTTTTTAAATAACTGATGAAATTAGAATTTTTAGTGATAGAGAGATTAAATTGTTAATTCTTTTATTAGGTTCGAATTTTTAATATAGTCGAAAAGTCGAATTAGTGAAAACCTAGTCGAACGTTTAGTACGTTGAGATCTCAATTTCAGGGAAAAAAAAAACAAAAAACTACTTCAGATCAGTAACTAAAAACCTACAAAAATATTCTCTAAAAAAAACCTTAACAATATTCCAATATCAAATATTAAAATATCTTTTAAAAACAATATTAAAAACAAGTTTTTAAAGTGCAGGGGAGAAGTTAGAAATTTTAGTTTTTTCAATAAAATAATTTTTTTGAACGAATAAAATAATTGTTTGTCTTGCAAGTTTAATGAGACACCGTCTCTATGACAGACGCCTCTCAGGCTCAGTCCATTAGAGTTTAATGCCTACTCTTATTCAATACTTTTCTTTATGGGCCGACCCAATCAGAGTTGGTCTTTCAAAGAGACCGTCTCTCACAAACAAGAATTTGTGTTTTTAGAAAGTCTTTTGAGAGACCGTTTATGGCATAGACGACTCTCTCAATAGCCCAGCCTAATGGCTGACATGACTATTCAGTTACTCATTTAACAAATGGGTTGGCCCATATTTACCGGTCTATACTATAGACGGTCTATAGCAAGAATTTGTGAAGGTCTAATGTTTCTATATGTTATACACTCCTTACACTAGTAAATTGTATTTTTGTGTTTGATGCTAAGAGAAAAAAAATAATTATGGGATTATATGTAGCCCACTCCACTCTAATCACAAAGACTTACAAGTGGTGAACATGCACTCTTCCATTTATTTATGTTTTTTTCTCCTTAAGTTACAATGATAAAGTAGTTAGCTTTACAATTTCTCATTAATACTTATATTTTTATTTTCCCTTAAAACTTACATTTTAGTGTTTTTTTAGAGTATTCTTGTTCATCTTCTACCTTGTTTACTTTCAATTTTCTCTTCATTCGAAATTTCCATCTTTTCAGAATCTTTTTCGGATAATGGAGCTACAACAACAAAGTTAATAGTGATGACTAAAACTTTAATAAATTTTAAAATGTAATAGGAGCTAATTTCTTGATTGTTTTTTGAGTTTTTAATTTTTTTTTTGAGAAATTTGACATATTTGATTTTCTGATTCAGTTTCTTGATTGTTTGGTTTATTTCATATATATCTTGGTATTCATGCAGCAAGGGTATGATATTCTTCTATATTTGATAATTCATATCATGACATGTATGCGAATTTGTTTAGATGTGAGGAATAGTCTCTTGCATCTATAATCCTATGGTGGTATTAGTTAGTCTCTTGCATTATTATAATGCTTAGTTGTATAAATTAAGAATTAAAGTTTTAAGAAATAAATTTTACACTATAGTTATATTTCATTTCACTTGCTTAGTTGTATACATTACCTACATATTTAATATTTTGCATTATGCGTATAGTTAATTTTAAAAATTTAATTCATGACAAAAATCACAACAAAAGACAAAAAAATATTACATATTTAATTTAATTACATTTATACTTTTATTTTATTTATTTGAATAAAAGAGCAAATGGTTAATATCTAGAGTATACAGTCAAAATTATGACGTTTTTAATAAAAAATACAATTTTTTCCTAACAAAAATATCTATTATATTAATTTGTATTAAATTATTATTATTGATAACACACCTTAAAATCAAATATAAAAACATAGAAATATGTATACAAAAGATAATTTTTTCTCATAGATAATATAAGTGACTTATATAAAGATAGTCACAACCTATATCTTATTAGAATATAAATAACAAAAACAAATTCAAATGTATGTTTTACTCATTTCAGATTACCCAATACACAAAATGATACTCATTAAAAAAATAATTGAAAAGATTTTATAAATAATTGAAATAAATAAAATATAATATATGATTTTTAATATATTGAATGATGTGATCTAAAAAGTAAAAAGTCAAACATTGATCCTAGATCGAGTATTAGTGTTCATGAATGTGTTGCTTTGGTTCTTGAGACACTCGGGTTTAAATTTTTTTTCATAAGCCGGAATTTGTTACCTGCTTAACTTGGAAATATGTGGAAGATATGTAGCTGGCCCAAAAGTTACTCTTGGTTGTCTAACATTTTAAACCTTATTGTATTGAAATTTAAAAATAAAAAAAAGGTAGAAAAGAAGAATCTATAAGTTGATGTTTTTAAAATCAACATAGTTAGTACATTTAATAAAGGGCCTTTTGGTGCTTCATTTCCTAGACCTGTAGTGCTTTATTTCTTAGACCTTTGATACTTCATGTACTAGATTTTAGGTGCTTTATTGTCTAGTTAAATCTATGTGTTCATTGTATAAGTAAGCATTCATGAAGCTTGTACATAGCTCTATATAAAGGGGCTTATGAAATGGAAAAAAAAAATAAAGTTGATGATTAATCATTTTAAACTTTGAGTTTATACATCGTGTTTTTCTCTTGTGTTTGTCCAAATATATAGTAATTCCAATTTTCACTTTGACTTTGTGTTGAATGTTAATTTAAGGGGAGATTAAGTGTATTCTTGTCTCTAGCTTAAATCTCAAATCATTGAGTTTGTTTTGTGATTTGTCTCTTTTTACTCTTCGTCTAATATTTCTTTCTTATCTAAAAATTATTTTCTATTCTTCTTTTTGCAAAAAAAAAAAAAAAAAAAAAAAAAAAAAAAAAAAAACTTTTACATCTAAGTGTATCCTTCCTAATTATACTTACGTTAGACATACGAGAAATTTTAAAAAGTGATGATGTCAGCAGTGTTTTATTTTACTAATAGTTATAGATGATTATGATAAAGTTTATTATTTTGATTCAAGTAGGTGAGGTTGAAATGTAGATTAAAATTGTTTGGTTAAATGGTAGTTTTAATTATTTTGGACTAAAGGTGCACAAATTATTCAAAGTTCATTGCATTTTTTATATCGCTATTTAAAATAATAAATTGGATTATTTTGATGTATAATTCACAAAGCAATTGATGGAAG
The DNA here is from genome assembly GCA_019776075.1 of Amaranthus palmeri. NCBI lineage: Eukaryota > Viridiplantae > Streptophyta > Magnoliopsida > Caryophyllales > Amaranthaceae > Amaranthus > Amaranthus palmeri. The sequence continues at coordinate 550,166 of JAAKBH010000324.1, forward strand.
TAACGAATAATAAGTAAAAGAAATTTATTTTATTTCTTATTTTCAGATTATTAAATTAATAATTTAAAAATAAAAAAGCCTAATATTACACATCTTTCGAAAAATCATTTATCAGAATTTTGAATTTCGGCTTGATTATTATTAGGAAATTTCATTTTGAGAATTTCTTATTTAAACAAAGTAATAAACTATAATTTTGGTATAACTTTAATGTTTTGCCCTTAATTTTATTACATAATTTAAATTATTGATGGTCAAAATTGTACTACAAAATTGAATCTTGTCCAAAAATTTGCCGTAATATATGTAATTAAGTTATTAATTTAAATTACATAGGTTCCTGTGTCAGGCACGGTTTATTAATTATTTCAATATAAAATTATTAATCTTATATAGTTCTTCAAGTTTGTCCACATTACTATAACGGACTGTTTCATAAGTTTGTCCTATTTAGAATATTTTTCTATTTTGGAAAGTTTTTATCTTTCATATACTCTCTTTATCCCTCATTTAACCTTCATTTTTCTCTCATAAAACCAATAAAATTATTAATTCATACCGCTATTTTAATAAAATAATACCCACTACCTACCAAGATTCCACCTTTCTTAATAAAATAATACACACTAGCTATAAGATTTCACCTTTCTTAATAAGATAATACCTACTATATACAAAATTCCACTTTTCTTAATTTTTGTGAAATCTTCAAATAGGACAATCAAAAAAGAACGGAGGGAGTATGTAATTAAGTTATTATATGACTTATAAATGATTATTTTATAGCAGTGATACAATTATCGGTAATATAAAAAATAAAAAAACCTTCAATCAAGATATATAGTAGCATTGAAAAAAAAGACTTTTCTTGTTTCAGTGACAGTATTCGAATTTGTTGTTGCTCTTCAACATAGTATCATTATATGACTTTTAAATCATTTGTACAGCAATGTTACAACTCTCACTAATATAAAAAATAAAAATTATAAAAACTTAGTATCAAACTAAATAGATAAAATAATTAGTAAAATTATCAATAAAACTTAAGAAAAATTATTGTGAATAATACGACCTTTGACTGATATCTACAATAACACGAACTTTTGATTAACCTTAAATAATACTAACTTTGGTGTGCATTTTCCTCCAACCACCTTAACTTGTTGGAAACTTATAAGTGTAAGTGAACTTAAAAAAATACAAAAATCAGGAAATGCAATAAAAACAAGAGAGTATAGTAAATAATTTCCAACCCCATCTCTTATCCCCACTATTACTATCATAGCCACCACTGCTAGCATATCCACCATACCCACCACAACTTCCATCTATTTTCGGTTATCACTTTTACCAAAACTTACTATCAAAATCGACTCCTCCACCCACATACCTTGTGCGGCTATATCTCCCTAATTCTTCAACTCCATCAAACTCTTCCCTCTACCCCATCATTCTTTTAAACCATTTTCTAATTATATTACTCATTTTTAAATCTTTTCAATTTCTGAATTTCCACATTTCATCATATAATTTAATTATTTATTGAAAGGGGAAATTTTGAATATTATTCATAAATATAGGAGACATTCTCAAAAGGGATATAATTTAATTAGTTTAATTTATTTCTGCAGTTTATCAGCTCCTTCGTTCCAGCTAATGATGATGTTCAGTTTCAGAATAGCAATGGCGAAAAAAGGGAGATGATGGTTGTGGTGATGAAGAAGAGAAATAAATGGTGAAGATAGTAATGGGAGTATAGGTAAGGTTGTGTTAGGGTGTTGGGTGGGGTGGTGCACATGTAAGAAGGAGGGGAAAAGTAAGATATTTTTAATTTAGTTTAAATTAATTTTTTAGGTAAAATTGATCTGTTTTACAGGTAATGAGTTAAAATATATGTTGGTGGAAAAGTCACATCAAATATTGTATTATTCAGAGTTAATTAATAGTTCGTATTATTATAGGGAAATCGGCTAAAGGTCGTATTGATTCTAAAAAATAAACACGTTTGGTGACAAAAAAAATTCTGAACAGAGAAGTTAAGCGACTAAGCAGAGACAAAAACCCTTGTCCCTAGCTGGCGACAAAAGGCTTTGGTCGCCTGTTTTGTCGCCTCCTTTGACACATAAAACCTTAACGGGAAAAAGGCACTGTTGAATTTTCAAAATTAGTTGTTAGTCGCATAAATTGTCGCAAACTATTTGTGTTTTGCCTATATAATCAGGTAAATGTTAGTGTTTGATACGCCAAACGCAAAAATTTCAACCACATTTCGTAGTATTTGCTTGTGAACGAACGCCAAAAAGCTCGATTCCGTGGAAAGGTATACTAAACTAATGTTTTTGACATTGTATTTTTATTTTAAATTGTACATGTATGATTATTATTTTTCTTTAAAATTGTACATGAAAAAAAATCTTTTGTTGTTTTTGATAATTTATTTTATTTAAGTTATACATGTCTCTTATTTAATTTTTGTATTGTTTTTATTTGTTTTAATTGTTTAAAATTACTCATATAATTTTTAAAAATATTTTTTGATATTCTTATCTTTTTGATTATGATTAAATGAAATGGTATTAGATTAATTTAATATTTTATTTATTTATGTACGATTATATGATATATCAATTTGGTTTGTTCATGTGGTATTAGATTTATGAAATGGTATTAGTTTATTTACACTTAGTTTAAGTGTGTTTTAACATTTAATATAGGTGTACACGATGACGGATGACGGTAGCTATTATTTGTACAATAGACCCTGAATTTACGAAAGAGAATTTGATGACGGGTCTTTTAATATAGAGTTCATTAGGGAATAAGAAGAATTTATAAAATTTGCATTGTCGAAGCGTCATTCGTCAAAATTAGATGTCCTTGTGCGAAATGCAAAAAGGGTGTGTTTGAAAATCCAAATGATGTGAGGGAGCATTTGATAAGGAAAGGTTTTGTGGAACATTATTACGATTGGAGGTATCATTACGATATTGCCGCTGGTAAAGGTAGCAGCGGCAATAACGCGTTTTCTAGGCAATATTTCCTGAAGATGTTTTACCCGTAGAGCCGATAGCGAAGGAAAATAACTATGTTCCTATGGTGCATGATGCTGCTGCGAGTGGATTTCCAGATGCGTACTAAAACATTTTTCCCCCAAAATGAATACGGTTACGTGGAGGCGTAGTCGCCTGATTACGTAATTCCAAAAGTGCCTAATCCGGAGGCGAAAAAGTTTTTTCAAATGTCCAGTGCCGCAAAAAATCCACTATAGAGGTTACGAAAATTACTCTCAGATGTCGATTATAGGTAGGATGACCAATCTAAAGACAAAACATAATTGCGTTGAGAGGTTGTATGATGATAAGTGCTCTTTGATGCGGGAGGCTTTATCGCAACCGAACTCGATGACATCCAGTTTTTACAACACAAAGAAGCAAATAGCGGGGGTTGGGTTGCCATCAGAGAGGAATATTGATTGTAGCATTAATGGATGTATGATCTAATAGGGTCGTACTACAAACGCCAGACGTTGTCGTACGTGTTCGACAACAAGGTGGGTCAGAGACGACGTGGGAAATAGACGAATTCCAAGGAAACAATTTATATATCTTCCGATAGGCCCATATTTACAAAGGTTGTATGCGTCTCGAGTGACGGCCGGTGAGATGAGATGGCACGTTGAGCACTACAGCAAAGAGGGGGAAATGTGTCACCCGTCAAACCAAAGTTGTTAAAATCGCGACTCTACTTAGAACCGTTATGACAGGTAGAATCGAATCGGTAGAATCGAATCGTAGAATCGTAAGATTCTACAAATAAACTTAAATATATATAAAATATCTAGTTTCTTATCATTACTGTCAAATTTAAAAGTTTAAATAAATGAATTAAAGTTTCTTTGACTTTATTTTTAAGAACATAACGAAAACTTTTTAATAATTAGTTTAAAATCTTCATACCGATTAAGAAATTTGTTCTTTAAAAGTTTTTCATGATAAAAAATTTGAAATTTATGTGTATATGTGAAAGAGATTCGTAAAAGATGGTACACAAGAAACATTAAAAACAATTCATATTAAATTAGTAGAATCGGATCGTTAAATCGTAGATTCGTAGAATCGTGTTATGATTCTACCTCTAAAAATTTTATTCAAACTAGAATCGTAAGATTCTACAACTTTAAGATTCTACCTGCGATTCAAATCGCTCGCTTGTTTTTGGATCGTAAAATCGTAGAATCGCAGATCAGAATCGCGATTTTAACAACCATGCGTCAGACTCTGTTGCATAGCAGCATTTCAACGCAACACATCCAGATTTGGCTACCGAGTTTGAAATGTTAGGCTTGGTTTGTGTACAGACGGATTCAATCTGTTTGGATGCTCAGGAAGGCAGTATTTGTCGTGGCCAGTGATCCTGACACCGTATGATCTCCCTCCGTGGATGTGCATGAAGACACCATTCATGTTTTTCACAGTCATTGCGCCGGGGCCGGATAATCCCAAACAGAGCATCGATATTTACCTGCAGCCTTTCATTAAGGAGCTTAAGATGTTGTGGAGAGACGACATCCAGACCTATGATGTGGACACGGGGCAGAACTTTTGTCTTAGAGCGGCATTGATGTGGATAATAAGTGACTTTCCGGCATATTCGATGTTATTTGGTTTGAGTACTCACGGTGAAAATGCATGTCTTTATTGCATGTTCGATTTAAAGGCCTTTTATCTGAGACACAGCAAGCAGATGTGTTGGTTTGACTGCCATCGTATGTTTTTGCCTGAGCGTCATACGTTCAGATGAGACTGGGTTAACTTTATGGCAAGGGTTAAAGAGGAGGGTTATGCCCCACCTATTCGCACTGGCGTTGAGACATGTACGGGATGAAGAGAGTGTACGAGGATGATGCTTTAACGACTTGTATGGTCTGTATACTTGGGGGTGGAAAAAGAGAAGTGTGTTTTGGGACTTACCATACAGGGAAATTAATATGGTCAAACACTGTCTTGATGTGATGCACATTGAAAAGAACTTTTCCAATAACATATTTAATACACTGATGCGTGTCGAAAAGGGAACAAAGGATTATATTGGTGCAACTGGAGACATGCAGGAGCTCGGCATCAGAAGTGCATTGCATCCAGTGGGGAACAAAATCCCAATGGCATCTTATACTCTAGATGATTGAGGGATTTATGCTCTGCTTGACTAGCTCAAGACGTTAAGGTCTCCAAATAGTTATGTGTCCAACTTGACTAGGAACATTGATATGAATAAGCATTCTATATTCGGAATGAAAAGCCACGATTGTCACGTTTTCATGTAACGCTTAACTCCGATTGCCTTTCGTGAGCTGCTCCCTGTACCTGTTTGGAAGGCTCTAATTGAGTTAAGCTTGTTTTTCAAAACGATAACTTCTCCAAGACTGAAAACAGCTGACATAATGAAATTAGAGTCTGAAATACCAGTTATATTGTGCAAATTGGAGAAGATCTTCACGCCCTCATTCTTTGACTGCATGGAGCATTTACCCGTCCATTTACCATACGAGGCAAGAATAGCTGGACCCGTTCAATATAGGTGGATGTATCCATTCAAACGGTATGTGCACGTCATCCAATTAATATTAATGTTTTTTAAATTGTTTTGTTATGTCTTGTCTAATTAATATATTTATTTACAGTTAGGTACTTATACGTCATCTGTTGGAAACAAAGCCCATATTGAAGCGTCAATGTGCAATCAATATCTTACCGAAGAGGCTTCACATTTTCTATTTCATCACTTTGAGCCAGAGGTATGATGTTGATATAGAGACCCTTCTATACACGACGACGGCGGTGACAACAATGATAAATCAGGTGTCCTTTTAATTTTCACTCACCCAGTCAGATTCCATGGGAGGGGTAATAAAAAAATTGCTAGACGACGAAGATCTGAAAATTACACACCGATATGTTCTGATGAACTGTCCTGAGGTTGAACCTTATATGAGAAGGTTCACAAGTCAGCTACGTTTTGCTGTGCCTCCTTCCATGCTGAGGGACCATTTCGATGCTTTACTCGAAGAGCAATTTCCAATATTCTTCAAACAATACGTAACTGTCTGCTGTTTTTATTTTGATATTACTGTTCATTTAGTCTAACTCTATGTTTGGTATTTACAGGTTTTTGTTGGTCATCTCGATTATGCTCCGAACGGCCAAATACTGAAAGACATGGCAAAGGGACCTTTGAAGTGTGAAAAAACTTATAACATCTATTATGTCAATGGTTACAAGTTCCACACTAACAAACATGCTACGAGAAAAGCCGCAGACAATAGCGGCGTGTGTGTTAAAGCAGCCGATGATAGTGAAGATGGAGACAACTACTACAGCCGGCTTGAAGACATTATAAAGCTTGAATATCCAGCTATGCCAATTTAAGAGAGTTACTATATTCAAATGTCACTGGTATGACCCAAATCGTCATAGATGTGGATGCGGTTCACGTGTTCACGAACGCTACCAGATAGTAGACATCCATAACAATCGGTCGAACGGAAAGTAAGACCCATTTGTCCTAGCTAGTCAAGCGACCCAAGTCTACTACATGTCGTATCCAAGTTTAAGACGAGATTTACGAGATAGGCGAGTTGTGTGCAAAGTCAAGCCAAAGAAATAACAAGTTATTGTTGCTATAACCTATAAAGTAGATGACAGCACATTCCAAGGGCAACAACGCATACAGTTTCAGGTCTCTTATGAAAACAATGTTGACACATCGCTTCGCAATCCTTCCGGACAATCCATTAAGTGCGATGATGAACCAGAATCGCCGACACTGCACCAATTCTCGACGAAGATGCTCATGTTGATTTAGTGTTGTCCGCTGATGAGTAAAACGATGATGAGGCTGAGTGTTTTAGCGATGAGGGTGACTTGGATGTAAACTATTACTACAAAAAATGTTGCAGATACCCACGCTTAAAAATGCATTTAGGCACGCTTATATGTGAGGCTGATGGATTTAGCCACGCTTAAAAAAGCGAGGTCTGTGCTTGTGTGGGTAAATTTTAGGCACGCTTAATAAGCGTGGCTAAAATTACTCATTGCCACGCTTATAATAGTGGCTGATAGTACCTATAGCCAAACTTATAGGTGTTGTAAACTATCCTAACTTAATAAGTGAGGCTAAATTATTTCATAGTCAATTATTTTACTCGTGTTTCACACACATTATAAGCGTGGCTAATGAGTATAATTGACATTTTAAATAATTTTGGCGGTAAATTATTATTATTATTATTATTATTATTATTATTATTATTATTATTATTATTATTATTATTATTATTATTATATTATTATTATTATTATTATTATTATTATTATTATTATTATTATTATTATTATTTGACAAATAAAAGATTCCAAAAAAATCATAAATACACCAAGCCGACTATATAAAAAGTCGCAAAACTCAAGCTAATACAATGATAGCTATACTCAGTCAATGAGAAAAACCATAAACAGTAACAATAGAGGCCCAAAAAAACCGAAAAATCAACAAAAGTGAAAACCAGTAGCTTCACCAATGAAAGCAGCAACAAACAAACAGCTGCACAATTGGCATCATATCAGTAACAAAGGTATTAAGCAGATAGCCCAATACCAACCATTGATGTATCATCGCCTTCAAATAGTATCATCTCAACACCCAGACCGGAGCTCAGAACAGACAGCAAAACTATTGAACAGCAGCAAACAACACATCAAACTGCTGGAAGGCAGCAAATCAGCACCTCTTGCAAATGCATCACAGAACAGCAGCATCTCAATAAAACCAGCTCCAATTCAGCAGCAAGAGGCAGACAACAGCAATCAATCAACCTTGATAGAACCACAGCATCACCCCATGCTCATCACAGACAACCAGAAATTAACCAACACCCCATGCTCATGTTTGTGCAGCCAGCAGGTAGCAAATTGTGGCAGCAAGACAGCACAAGGCACTCAATAACAGCACAGACAGCAAGATCTATGAACCAGCAGGATCAGTAGCTCAAGCACAACTCAAATCTTCATCAAAAAACAACAAGAAGTCAACAATGCAGCAACATTGATGCATTAGCATCAAAAAACAGCAGGAACACTTAGATGTAGATGAACAACAGAGTAGTTAATGATAGTAATCTAGCAGCACACGCAAGGTAGCAGCTTCATCATGGCAACCTCACAATTAGATTATCAGCAGTAGGAAAACACTAATTAGGTATAAAATAAAGAAACCAGCCAGCAACAGCCCCAGTTGATCAGCAGATGCACTCTGTTGGAACAACCCTCACAAACATCATCAGACAGCCAGAAGCACATCCAGTAGACTTCAGCTAGCCAGAAATATATCAACAACATGCATTAGGCAGGAAATCCACGGCACAACCACTTGGCTCAGCATCAAGAACAGTAGACAACAATCAAGAATACTTTTATGAACACTAGCACTCTTAGTAGTGAACAAGCATAAATGAAGACCCACAACAGACAACAATAGCACAATAGTGATGTGCAGAACCAGCAACACAAACAGATCAGCAGCAGATTAACAATTAGGAGCAATTGCAAAATAACAGTAGACATCAATATATGCAAATCAACAATAGTGATGATGCACACCAATTCGTGTGAGTGACCTGCAAACTCGTCAAAGATTAAGACTCAGCAAAAGTAATTAACACGAAAATCACACTTTTTCTCGCCCTATACCTACTGCAAAAGATGCAGCTTCTCTAAACAAGACCAAAGTGATATAAAATGCAAAAAATGAAAATTAACAGAAATCTGATGCTTAGTACATTAGGACCATACAATTATAATGAAGATATGCCAGCTTGCATCTACTCTCTAACCTGAAATTTTGCAATTGTGTCTGGAGTACGCAATATGCCTTGTGGAGATTCAGCAGCAAGTCCTTCCTTGTACTTTATTTGAGCAAATTATTCTTGGAAGCGTTGAACAAACCTTAAACAAATACAAGGTAGCAACTCAGTAATAGATGACACATACCCTTCTCTCCTACACAAACCCAACATTCCAATGGAAAACAAGAAAAGTGACAAAAAAACAAAATTAAAAGTTAATTTAAACATTCAATGCTAAATATCAAATAACAGCATGGACAAGGTCAAAGACTACTTCCAAATATTCTAACATATTTTTCAGAAGTTCTACATATGCTCAAATTTCCTAAAACATGAAATACAACTTAATTGAGGATATCAAAATGTAAATCTCAATGTAATACACCAATTACAGGAACCTTAAAGTGTAGAGATCACCAACCCACAATCAATGATACATACAGAAATATATAGAAAAAAAAGAAAAAAAAAACAACTCAAAGAATCTACCTTAAAAAGCGCTGCAGGCCGAAAGCTTGGAGGAGAAGGTGCTGCTATAGGGCCGCCGGTGTTGGAGGAGAAGTTGTTGCTACAGGGCCGCTGGTTCGAGGAGGATGATGCTGCTACAGTGCCGCCGGTAATAATGGAGTACTCCCTGTTAGGGACTTAGGGTTAGTTTGAGAAGAGAAGTGGGTTTTTTTAATTTATTTTGTGGAACTTGAAGAGGCGGTTTCTTTGTCCTATATTTCTTTTAAAAAAAATATTGGCGCTTTAATTATTTTTGTTTTTTTTTTATTTTTGGTAGCCACGCTTATTTAGTGTGGCTGACAGCCTGACATGTATATAATTTTTTTTTAATTGCTATTTAGTCTCGGTTATTAAGTGTGGCTAATTTAATGGCATGTATTATATAATTAACATTTGCCTCGCTAATGTAGCGTGGCTAAATTCATTATATATTTTTTACTTGAAATTTAGCCACGCTTATTAAGTATGGCTGACTTGATTATTTTTTTATTTAATTAATATTTAGCCACGCTTATAAAGTATGGCTGAATTATTTACATACAATAATTTTTTAATAGATCTTTTAGCCTTGCTTATAAGTGAGACTAAAATTCTCACACTTAATAAGTGTGCCTAAATGCAAAAAAGTGTGCTTGATTACCAAACATTCGGCCACACTTAAATAAGCATGGCTACATAAGTGTAGCTATATGCAACTTTTTTTGTAGTGATTGTTTTGTGAATTTAAATTTCAATATCCTTTGGCCTTTGGGTTAATTGGGTATAATACTATTTTAAAGTAAGTTTGATTTGGTTTTGGGCATAATTTTATGATAATTGATAAAGTAACTTTGATTTGGGTTCAATTTATTTTGTTTTTAATAATGATAAAATCATTTTTTTGGGTATTATTTGTTGTAATTGTTTATGAATTGGAATTTCAATTTTCTTTAAATAATGATTATTTAAATTTTATTTACTTTCAATTATGATTTATATATGATAATTCAATTTAGTATTAGAATTTGTATTTGTGTTTGTTTATTATTTTAGTGATTGTTATTCATGAATAAAATTAAAAAGCATGATTTTAATTATAACTTTAATCAACTTATAAATTATCATGTTTATTTTATAATTTTGTTGTATTGATTTTAAGATGTTATATCTTCGTTTAACTTTATTAATATTATAGTCTTTCAAGATATGCTTGTTAATGAGAATTAAGACGTTTTTATTAGGCACACAACCCCATCTTTTAAATTCTAATACTATATCATTTTATTGTATGGCACTCTAATTATTTTTATTGTTTGTAGCTTATCCTAGTAATTAATATTTTAAATTTCTACATTAATCTCTTTCTTTTACAAATATTTAATATAATAATAATCATAGTATTAATAATAAACATAATAATAATAATAATAATAATAATAATAATAATAATAATAATAGTAATATTCATAATAATATTTTCAATAATAGTAATATTGATAATAATAATAATAATAATAATAATAATAATAATAATAATAATAATAATAAAGTATTAATAATAATAATAATAATAATAATAATAATAATAATAATAATAAAGCCTTTCTCTCTCCTTTCTCTCTCTAGACCTCTTCTCTTCTACCAACGACCTTGAGTTGCTCAGCCATGGCAGGTAGACGAAGAGGCCGTCCCGCGAGAAGAAGGTCTGAAGATTGTGCTTGTGTTTATCTTCTCTGATGTCTATTGTACCGAGTACGGAGTTTCGAACTACAAATCGAAACCCTAATCTTAGTTTATGAAAACCCTAAAATCCAAAATCAAGATATCAGTTTCTGGGTAGAGGATCGTATGATTTGGGATCTGGTTTGGCGATTCGAGAGCTTCGGTATGGAAAATCGAAGCACGAAGTTGCTCAGCCACCTCGACCCTAAATTGTTTAAGGGGTGTAATCTTGGTCCAGCAAGATTTATCCCATTACACATGTTCGAAGCTCTCAAAACCTCAGTGAGATTTCGAAGAGTTATTTGATTGAACCCTAATTGTTTTGGGGGGTATTATCTTAAGTTCGTTCAGCGTGCTGGCTCAGATGCAACCTCGATGAAGATGGAGTATCAGGTATTTACCTCTCTTTTTCAGCTAACTGGTGGATGTAGTTGGTATCAATTCCTGTTTGGTCCCAATCTAGAGTGTTCTAGGACTGCATCTGTTTAGCTTCAGTAGCTGAAGATGAGGCTTAGTTTGTTTTTCGTTTTAGGTTCCCTAATACCCATCTCGATTAGGTGGTCTAGGTCTTGTGCAGTTATGGTTTTGGTTCTACATACCTTGAACTGCTTTGCAGTTATGTATTGGAGGGTAGCAATTGATTGCTATTCCTGTTTTCTCTCTTGGTTTTTTGAGTAAGCTTCCCATTGTGTCGAAGTTAATTGAGGCTGGGAGGGTGATTTGGTGCTGTCGGGCCTGCTTTGGTTTGACTTAGACTAATTTCCCCTTCTCCCTCTGTTAAAACTGTGATCTAAGGGAAGCTTAGGCTGTTGTGCTACCCAATTGCGTGTGTTTGGAGTGGTGCTCTGTGATATATGCTGCAGCTGATGTTTTTTAAAGAGGTCTTTATGGTCTTTGTGGCTCTGTGAGTGTGTGTGGAGGCTAGCCTTAGTCAGCCCCAACGTCAGTGGTGGGCTTCTGCACATTAAATCAGCCATAGTTCCAAGCAGCCTATGCTTGATACTGCTGCTTTCACAAACAGTTAGCTGATGCATAGAGGTTGCAATCTATGGCCTGATGTAAAATGGTGAATGATTGGTGGATCTCAGTTTGGACCTAAGCATCAAAGTCCTCAATTGCTAGGTCCTAGTATGATATGCTCGTTTGTATGGTGTGCTTGTATATAGACCACTTGGATCGAACAAGTGTGTAAACTTTTGAGGCTTCGTACTATTTTGAAGTCTATTTTCAGTGTTCCTGGTTAGTTGTTTGGTGAACTTAGATCAAGCTAAATGTTCGGAGGATACCTACTGCTTCAATGCAATGGCGACTAATGTTTATGAATATTTGATCTTATTTTTGTTTTTGTTGTTTCATATTGTGTATCGAATTTTGTAGTATATGCGTAGTCAAGAATGGCCCAAGCCATTTGTAAATGCTAGGTCGTAGTATCTCTAGTTCTAGGAATACTGTGCCTTTTTTGGAGTCGGCTTCCCCAGACGAGCGAATGACGAGGGATCTGTCCCTTAGAAGCTTCGTTTTGGGTCGTCTTTCTCAGTCTTTTGGACCTTTGTAAGCTTCGGCTATTTTTCTGGCATTTTATAATACTTACTTTGCCAAAATAATAATAATAATAATAATAATAATAATAATAATAATTATTATTATTATTATTATTATTATTATTATTATTATAATAATAATAATAATAATAATAATAATAATAATTATTATTATTATTATTATTATTATTATTATTATAACAGTTATAATAATAATAAAAATAATACTCCCTCCTATTCAAAATCATTGTCCACTTTCCTTATTTAGTCAAGTCACTCTATCTACTTTTTATTTTTGGCAAAGATATTTTATCTTGATACCTCCAACTACCCAACTTTTATTATTAAAAATACTCCACATACCATCTTTTCAATTATTATAATAACTTAAATACCCCAACTACCACCTTTACAATTATTATAATCACTTAAAGTACTCCAACCACCATTTTCTTAAAATTCGTGTCCAACCCAAAGTGGACAATTATTTTGAATAGGAGCGAGTAATAATAATAATTATTATATTAATAATATTAATAATAATAATAATAATCCTCTCTCTTCTTTTCTCTCTAAAAACCTCCTTCTGTTGGGCGATTTCTTCGAAATCTTGCCCCGCCATGGCAAGCAGAAAATGGGGCCGACCACTGAGGAAGAGGTTTGTAGGATGTGCTTAGGTCTAGCTCCGATCGACACTAGTGAAACAGGCTGTGGTGTTTCTTGCATGAATTTCATAAATTTTTTCACTTTCATGTCCAAACCCTAACCCCTAACTCCACCAAATTCAAAGCCCTGTTAATACTTATAGTATTTTGAAGACTTATTGAGTTCTAGTTGATTGTATATCGAAAAAAAAAGGGGGTTCTTGCTCTTTCAAGGCCGGAAATCGTGAACGTTGTGAAGGCCCTATTCTAAGAGTATAACTCAACTCAAGGTTTCTAGAGTCCAGAATGAGGTAATCCTTGGTTCTTGAGTATTATTTTGTGATTGAAACCCCAATTTTGCTCGACTTTGGGTTCGTCTTATTATTATTAATATATTTTTTTGGTAAAGTAAATTTTGTAAAATGCCAAGAAAAAGCCAAAGCTTTACATCCTTAAATCAAAATACTTAGGGGCCACCACACTGCCGAAGCTCGAAAGGGCCAGAACAAGCCCCTTGTCATGCGCTAGGAAGGAGGTGACACCTCAAAAGTGTAGCTAATATCTAGCTTATACAAAGGATAACAATCCTATACACAGTATCAACTACATAGATCATCTAGATCACTCATTACAATGCAAATCAAAAACAGCTCGGAGCTAATATCAACATAGTGTTGGATGGTACATGCGAGCGCAGGATCCATCCACTTGCTTGGATCCTCCATAAGCTGATGGAGGATCCAAGCAAGTGGATGGATCCTGCGCTCACATGTACCATCCAACACTATGTTGATATTAGCTCCGAGCTGTTTTTGATAACAGAAACAATAATTGAAAACAATAAAGATTTTGACACACACCAAGTCTCAATGCTAGTGTTATAAAGAAAATAACGCTCAAGAATGAATATCAAATAGTTTCGAGCACTACAACTCCTTAGTCCCACTTTTATTAATTTTCTTCACACTTTATTTAATACAACAAGTGCTTGTATAGGCATCAAGACCCAACTACTAAAAATAACAGAATATAACATCATAGAAAATATTTATAACTAAATGAAGTCTGTACAAATTACATCTCCTCCATCATTCAGTTACAACAACAGGAAGAAGTTAATAACAATTCTGAGTATAGATGGCGGCGGCATTAGAGGAATTATTCCAGCTGTTGTTCTTGAATTTCTTGAGAATCATCTTCAGGTATCATTACGTACTCCTCCTAATTATTTACAAGTGCAAATATATACTTCAATTCATATCATTGTATATTAGCATGATTTTCTTATACTCTTTTTTACATTTTGAGATGATTAAATATGAGTAGATAGTACAATTAAGTTATGGTAGAATTTTACAATCCTAGGATTCAATTCTACCGATTCGATATCTCAGGTTTGATTGATTCCACATAAAATCTCGATTTTAACAGCTTAGAACATACCTTTTAATTTTTCGACATGAGATCACAAGCGAAGAGTTCTCTATTACAATTCTATGTACAGCTTTAAGTTCATAAATATATATATAATGGCAAATGAGAATGAGTTGTGTTATTTATTATTGATTTTGGGATAAATGCTGACCTTAAATTTTGTTATTGAGTTTGCATGAGAATAATGGGTGATTGTTGTCAGCTTGCTGCTAAAAGTATGTTTAGATAAAATGAAGCAATCCATGTAATTAGGCCTACTTAAAGAGAGTTGTGTGAACTGATTATGATTCTGTTTCTCAATTTGTTCCCTAATATGGTATGTTCCTTCGATGTTGGAGTTGCTACTGCCTCTGGATCTTGTCCGAGCATGCTGCTGTTTTAGTGCAGTTGTTTCTGTGCGTCATCTCCAGTGAAGAGACATCAATGATTGCTGCTGAGTGCATTTGGTGTTCTCCTCTGCTGGTTGTGGTGTTGCTTAGACGGGATGGTCATTTGTACTGATTTGTAGGTGCTCTCAGTGATCAATTGAGGCTATCAGTGCTGATTCAGTTTGTTGATTCCTATTATGGTGCTTATCTTTTTAATTGAACTTGTTTTATTAAAATTATATTTTTAACTTAGTGGTAGTAAGAAGCAAAAATGGTGTTGTTTTTTGTCTTTGTGTGACATGGCAGTACCAATGCTTTGCTACATTGTTTTTGCTTTCACATATTTAATTTAATGTTAAAACAGGTTTAAACGTTTTAGCTTGACAATTCGTTTTAATTTAATGCTTTGCTACATTCTTTTTGAATCCATGTTACATTCACATCTTTTCTTGCAGTGTTCGCAAGTGAGAACCAATACAAATGATATTTCGACGCTGATGCAGTTTCTCAATTTGGTCCTTAGAGTTGCTTGGATCCAGGTAGAGTAGTGTAGGCTATTGTAGTATAGTGTTGGTGTACAAGTTACTGTATTTTAGTAGTATACGAGGTTTGTTTTTGGATATAGGTTATTTTGTAAAAGATAAAAATTAATTGTATATACTTTTTCTTATGTATAATAATAATAATAATAATAATAATAATAATAATAATAATAATAATAATAATTTTTTTATCTGTTATGTCTCGTATTGTCTTGATGTCATATATATATATATATATATATATATATATATATATATATATATATATATATATATATATATATATATATATATATATATAATGCAAAAAATGTTCGATCCAGACTGTTTAGTTTTTTGCCTCATGCTTTGGAAGACACAGTTTTCCAGGACGAAATTCATCGGATGAATAAGCTGAACAAGAAGAAGACAGATCGGGCTAAGCTTATTGTTGGGCTCTGGACAGAAATGATCTACTGCATCTGGATGCAACGAAACAAGAGTATTTTTGACAACCATAGGATCTCTTTGAAGGAGTTGGTTGATTGTATAGTCTTTAGATTAGCGGGTAGAACAAACAGTAGGCAGATTGATATGCTTGTTTCTTAGATGGTTGTTTTTGTGGTTTTTGGGCTAGCGCTCTCCTTTTTGTTTGAGCGGCAGCATTTTTGGTGGCTCGGGGGGAGTTAATTTCCGCCCTAGCGTCTGTTTGTATTTTTCTCCCGGTATATAATACAAATCATTTGTCAAAAAAAATATATATATATATATATATATATATATATATATATATATATATATATATATATATATATATATATATATATATATATATATATATATATATATATAGATATGTAGGCTATATATTTTTTTTAATTAAAAAAAAGTCATTTGTATCTAAGGTTTAAATAGGGGGATACAAATAACTGGGTTATTTGTATCGCATGTTTTAAACCCAAGATACAAATAAGGGTTATTTTTATCGCCTATTTCAAACAGGGGATACAAATAACCCATTATTTGTATCGCCTGTATGTAAAACGCGATACAAATAATAGGTTATTTGTATCCCCTATTTGAAATAGGGGATACAAATAACCCTTATTTGTATCTTGGGTTTTCAAGAGATACAAATAATATGTTATTTGTAACCCACTTGTTAGTAACCCTCAATATGAGATACAAATGAGCTTAAAAACAAGATACAAATAAGGATTTTTTTACTAGTGCAGGATCATCACAACTAATAATTTAGCATCCCGAAATGTCAAAAGTTATACCAAACCAGACCGAGCCGAAACCATCATTTATATCTCTAGAGCTATGCAATTTATAACACACCCGACAACTATTCACCCATGAAAATGATCTTAAAGTTAAGACCACCCGAAAAGTGGTTTAGAACATAAGATTGAATCCATATCACACCAAAAGAGCCAAGCCAGTAGCCCTTGCGACATTCGACCTTGGCACCAGACGCTGCAGCTACAAAGACAACACCAGATGAGATCTAAAGGAGCAACAATAGAGGGCTATAACACGCATACTCTTAGAGCACAAAGGCACCCCTCAAACACGACAGTAGGCATCAACACCTCTCACACTCATGTCAGACACCTTCGAAAAGCGCTAGTACGACACTATCATAAAGGACCCCACAACATACAAATCCATGAGATTCAACATCTCAATTTGAAACCTTGAATTTGTGTAGACTTGAGACCGAGTAACCCAAAGCAAGGGTTCATATCCATTAAACTCTGGCAGCAAGCATCAATTTCTTTCGAAAACTCATGGAACGGACCCATTAACACAAGAAAACGAACCAAGTTCGATTCCTATGAGACACACAAAATTCAGCAACGAAATAAGCAGACTATAAGTCCAATCGGAGTTGGATCTTATAGTTCCTCCATTACTTAATCTCGAGGTGGAAGGAATAGCCAACAGTGTGTTATCCTCATATTAATAATACAAAACACGTTTTCAAAAATACTAGGATAGTGTTGAGACACGTACGCACATAAAAAGGCGACAAAATAGGCGATAAAAAAAGGAGTTATGCGACAAAAAAAATTTGTCGCCAAAATGAACCCGTACAAAAAAGTATTGAACTGAAAAGACTAGACATTGCAAAGCGAACTGACAAAAGGAAATCCCCAACTGTCTTATTCAATGCTAGGCGACACATTTTTTTGTCGCCTATTATGTCGCATAAAGTCCTATTTTGTCGCCTATTTTTTCGCCAAAGCTTTTTCCATTTAAATTTCAAACGTTAAATATTAAACGACAAAATAGGCGACAATTTGTTGTCGCATAAACCCTCCTTTTGTCGCCTAGTTTGTCCCAAAAATTTGCCTATATATACAAACCTCCCAAACGTCATTTTTTCCACACCATTTTCATTCTCATTTCTCTCCTCTAACCCGTCATTTTCCCTAAAATTCCTTTCTTTCTTTACATTCTAACCCTAATTTTCCACATTAATCTTCTTTAGGCCGATTTTTTTAAGTATTTTTCTGGCAAACTTTCCGGTGGGTTTTCATGGAGCAATATTGTTTTTGACCTTCAAACTTGTGATTTAAAGGTAATTTCGTTTTTTTATCACATCATCATTAAGTTTTAGAGGAAAATTTTTTATTGAGAGAATAACACGTAAGTAATTTTGGAAAGTGATGACATTAGTAGTATTTTATTTTAATAATAATTATAGATATAATACTCAAATTATCGAACGCAACATTTTTGGTTTCATAAATGAATATTAAAAGAGAGATCGGGTAAAGTATAGTCAATGTTAAATAGAAGTTAGTGGAGGATACGTGGGATATATAAGCATTATAAAAATATTTAAGTGAGTATGAATAAAATTATTTGTCTGAAATTTGTGACATAAATAGAAAGATTCTCTATGAAAACAACAAATAAAACACCCAAAATGACATATGGAAACGTCTTTAAAGAACGGTGGGAGTATGACGTAGTATATAGCTTTTTCCTATTTTATAGTTGTAAAATTAAATATCCTAACAAAATAATATTTCATCCGAATCAGTTTAAATGTCCCATTTCCTTATTTGGTAAAACCATACCAATTGTATCATTTCCTTTTTTATCTATACTTTTTTACATAAATACGTCCACTTTTTCAATTTCCAATAACCAACAACCACCTTTACAATTAATTTAATCAATTAAAATATCCAAATAGCACCTTTTTAATGTACCCTACTCAACTCTTAAAATCCATGAAATCGCAAATGGGACAACTAAACAGATTCGGAGGGAGTAGCACAGATGCGTATATTTGTAGCTCTCCTCTTAAAAGTATTTTGGTTAATGATTAGTATAATCATGGAGTACATTCATAGCCATTATTCTAAAGTTAGGAAAGGTTGGAGAGTGAACATGCATTATTAGTTTACTCAATTATATTTGACCAAATTCAAAGTCATTGTTTCTTTCAATAAAGATATCTCATGAATCACGATTAAATAATTTTTCAATAAAGTATTCCAACTAACACCCAGTAGTTTTTATTGCAAATGTAAACCATATACTCCCTCCAACCTAGTGTTTTTTTTAAAAAAAGTTAGATAATGATGATAAATAAAGAGAGAGAATAAATTCTGTGGTTGAAATTAAAAAGAGAGTTAAAATTTATGTGGATGAGATTAAAAGTAAGTGGTGAGCTATAATCCAAAAATAGAAATAATGCAAATTAAGTGGGACGAACCACAATATAAATTATTGTAAATTAAATGGGACAAAGGGAGTATTTTTTATTTTACATATATTTATTTTAATCTACACGGACAGTACAAAAATCAAAGTTAATACATCATTCGCTCTATAATACATACTAGTATGCTACTAATAGTGACATTTTCCAACACAATATTTCATACTCAGTAGCGAGTATTATGAAATGAAGGAAGTACCTCTATTGCTTTCTATTCAGTGCTGTTGCTTTTTACTTTGATAGTCATATGTATACATTTTGAATTTTTACTTAACAAGTTTGCATCGTGAATTGTTTCTTTTTATGATAACTAGTTGTGGGGCCGCGTGCTACGCACGCGGTCCCCCAAGTTATACTCTCGAATTTAATTATGATATTTTAAACAATTCTATTGATAATAATACAAATTAAAATATTGAAATGTCAATATGTTGCAAACGTGTGGCAGATGCAAGTTTTGAAGGTGTATAAAATAAGTAAATATTTTTAGCAATAACTCAATGTGATATCCCTGATTTAGCTCGAAAAGGGTTTGATAGACTACTCATATCAACAAGGTGCATCTTCTTTTCTAGGGAGCTTATTTGTTAAGAACACCACAGTTAAGCGTACTTGATGGGGATCAATTTTAGGATGGGTGACTTCCTGGGAAGTTTTCCTGGGAGCGCACAAGTGAGGTCAAAGTGCGCTGGAAAGACTTGTGTTGAGTGGAGCTAGTCTACAGTCTCCATGAGTAGTCACCGGTGGTCCGTTAGGTCAGGGTGTTACACTCAATGAAATAGAAAGAAGACTTGCTAATAGTATATTATCAATGAATTTTTAACACACTAACCGAAGTTTTCAATTATAAATTTTTATTTAAAACACATGTAACGCACAAATACATTAGTTTTACGCTCAATGTCCTCTTGACATAGATTGGGATGTATATGTATTTATGCTCAATGTATAACCTAAACACTTTTTATTGAGATTTCTCCCTTATCTCCCTAGCACATAGAGTTGTTCCAAAAGTGACCCGACCCGAAACTGAAAGTAAACCGACCCGAAAATGTATTCCTTTTTAGGTTTATCGAACCGACATTACCCGATCCGAAGTTATATCTAAACCGGTTGACAGCCGAAAATGGGAAAACTGTACCCGAATTGGAGTCGATTTTTTTTTTAACCGACACATAATTGTTAACCGAGATTACCCGAAACTAATATGACCGACCCGAGTCATATCTGACCCGAATCATGCTCGAAATCGAACTCGATCTTGCTAAAACCGACTTAACCCGAAGGAGTTTAGATCGAGCTTGTGTAAACCTTAACCAGTTTTTAACATAGAAGTATGATCG
Organism: Amaranthus palmeri; assembly: GCA_019776075.1. Taxonomy (NCBI): domain Eukaryota; kingdom Viridiplantae; phylum Streptophyta; class Magnoliopsida; order Caryophyllales; family Amaranthaceae; genus Amaranthus; species Amaranthus palmeri. Next base: position 570,869 of record JAAKBH010000324.1, read on the forward strand.
ACTCATATTCAATCATCTAATTATTTATTCAAATAAAAAGATAAATATTTGATAAATATTTTAATAAAATAAATCTTATAAATACATGATTTCATATATTTAATTTTCGGTCAAACAAGTAAAAGTAATAATGTAATAATAATCACTAATTGATTTGTATTTGAACTATCTTTTTTTGGCAATAAAAGATTTTTGCATTCACCAGAAAAACATAATACATCAAGGCAATAAACTCAGTTTTTCTTATTTGCATCAGTGTGGAAACTAAGTCCACCTTCCGTGAAGGGTTTTCCCGTCCCACTCTTCATGTGCATACGATAAAAACGAGGCCTAAACAAGACGACGTGAAAAAAAGTCAGCCATAATCCAGAGCTATACAAAGTAAGCTACATACAACATAACTGAAAAGATCAATAAACCAGTAAATCAAACTGGTGGGCTAAACAGTAGCCATATCAGTTATGTAGCACTGCAGCACAGAAGACAGTGTGTAGATGGCCAGCGCCCAGTAGATCACTAAGTCATGAGTATTCAAAGTACGCAGATCACAAGAAATCAGGTCATGAGTACTCAAAGTAAGGAGCACTAAGTAAGCACCAGAACTCAACATCATAACTTATATTATGTGTTGCACATGATATGTTGCAACAACATATTAGAACAACAAATGGCATCCAGCAGCTCCGGTTGACTACAACAGCCCATCAATCCAGTGAATAGGCACAACCAGCAACATCAGTGCATCTCAGGCTCGCTGACCAGCTTTGCAGAATGGTACACCTTTTGGGAGATCGGCTACACAACATTGCAACAGGTAGCCAGCAGATCAGGAGAGCCTCTCGTAGACACAGCAGCAGCATCCTCAACGCTACAACATATCAGCAGCAGTCAAGTGTAACAACAGCATATCAACATAGGGTTAGTAGCATATAATCAAGTCAACAAAGCGACAAGCCCAACAACCTATTTGGAAACAACAAAGACCTAATAAGGCCAGCAACAGTTCAATAGTGTAGCTTGAAACCAGCATCAATAATCAACAACAAATGCAGCAGCGGGTATTGATCGTACAGCGCCATATCTATTCAAACAATAGCATTTTAGATGTTGCACCAAACCAAATCAGCAGTATTATTAGCAGTAATGAAGGATCCCATAACAGACAGCAGGTCAGTAGCAGTAAATCAACCAAACAGAACAGCACATGGCAGCATCATCAACACAAAGGAGCCGCAGCATCAACGGCAGAGAAAGGAGTCGAAAACCAGTAGCAATAAACGCTTAGACCAGCTGGTCAAAATCGACAACATGTTGAGTATCAGCAAGTGGAGGCAGCAACTGTTGACTGAGGCATCAACTTGCTAGCAGCATATCACTTCCTCATCATGAATAGCAACCCATAAGAGTGCAGCCACAATCCAACACAACCGTGGATACTAACAATTAGCTTCATGAACACAACCACCACCCCACACAGATCAGAATGTAAAAGCAGCAATAGGAGCAGCATGAGTAAATCATCAGTAGCAACTGAACAACATCCGTATTTTCACAGAACACCTTAACAAACCAGCATCAAGGCATTAGGCAGCACCACAAGAATTACATGAAACCAGATTCATTAAAAACAACAAGCAGACACCAACAAACAAAAACCATCCTAACACACCAGATCATCAGACAATAAATAACTCCTCAGCTAAATCCGTATTTTTATTTTGCTTTAAGTAAAGAAACCTTATCATCAATAAAAGAATGACTAACAACTTAATCTGATATTGACTCGATTGCTAGTAATTAGTAAATCGCAATCGAATTCAACTTGAAAAAATACCCGAACTCGATCTGTACCAGGTAAAACCGAACCAATCATTAACCGATAACAACGCGAGACCAATGAATCTCGACACGAACTTTAACCGACAACGAGCTGATGCTAACCCGACATCTCAAATAACCTAATGTCATTCCAAACTTGAACTAATGGAATGAAACTAACATCAGTTGTCAATTACTAATCTACTATCACCCAAAAAACACAAGTGCCAGAAAATTGAACTTTCCCCAAATAAAAAAAAACAATTAGACAGTTACATAATATCCATTAAGCAAGATTAAAATAAATACTACCCAACACTACTGATGCACCAAAATATAAGCAAATTTCATTAAAAAGTTTGAAAAATTAGAATAACCAAAATTTTCTCTTAAAAAAGCATCTAGCTCAAATATTATTTAATCCATTGATCTAATCGATACCCATTCATTGAGTCCTTAAATTCTTGTTGATTGATCACCTCATGGTTTGTACATATTACTATGATATAGTGATGCCACAGGTGCTAAAAGAGCTATTAAGCTGATCAATTTGTCACGAGACGAATAGAAAAAGAATCATCAATTAGATGGGCCAAATAGATCAAGTGGAATAAATGATGAATGTAAAATTAAAATGCTGCATAAATACAGGAGCAGTCTTTCTCTCCAAGGTGATAAGACAACATATGTAGCCACCATCTCAAGGTAATCACGACTTCACCAGTATCAAACACGTACAGATAAATACTAAGTTAATTTTAAAAGATGAATCATATGAGAAGTCAAAAACAATAGTATTAATCCTCAAAAACAATAGTACGAATAAAATAAACAATAGGGTAATGTGAGGAGAAATTAAACAATAGTAATAATAGAAAAGATAAGGCCTGAGCCTATTTTGTCTTCCCTTACTCCGCCAATTTCCTTTTGCTGTAGAAGGCATTAGCAAATACAAAAAACTAATAAAAGCAACAAATTTGTGGATAAAATAGTAATCTTGAATGGACAAATCCCTACTAAAATAGACATAGTAAAACTTTAGCAACAAATAAAAATTGACCAGCAACTGAAAATTTGCATAAAAATCTAGAATTAATTAAAATAATTATATAGAGAAAGCAACAACAATTAAACCCAACTAGAGATTATATGAAGGAGAAAATAACTAAAATCAATCAAGCAAAGGAATTAAAAATAAAAAAGAAGGTTGTCAAAGCATAAAGAAGGAATAAAAATGAAAAAAGGGTTGATTTTGGGGAAGCAAATCAAATGGGAGGGCTCCAAAGTTGAGTAATTAGACAACCATTGAAATTGATATATTGGTTCATGTAGCGTACCTCAATCTTTTGGGATTAAGGCCATGACATTATTGTACCCAAAGTTGAGTAACTATTGTGTAATCATTAAGTTACTCATTTACTTCTCCAAATTCATTTGGGTAACCCAAATTTTTACCATTGTTGATGCTCTTATAAAAAATATTCTATATAGCTAGATTCAATTGTTAAAATTTACAGTATCACAAGCGCTAAGAATAATGATTTCATTTTGCAAAGGCATGGCGACAAGATCATCTTTTGTGCAACATCGCACCCATTTCGACTCATCACTCGGAACCTGCCAAACTACATGTTAAGCATAAGAAGCACATCCCACAAAAGATAATGTGTAAATTTTCATGTTACAAGGAATAAAAGATAATGTATATGATTTTGCATTCATTTCTAAAAGATAATGAACCCACAAAAAGCCAATCTAATCAAAACTCAGATAAATGAATCCAAATTATTGATGGATAGTCATCAAATCTTCAATATTCTAAAGGCTGATATATTTTACATACTCATTAGAAAGGAGTAATTGAAAACCCTAATCGATTAGCATCAAACGCAGTAACAGAAAAACACCCATCTGCATGATTAACAATGATGGATTGTCCTACCTCAAATTTCCACAAACATAAATTCATCAATCTGGATTAGAAATTTGAAAAATCAAAATAAAATAGCAAAACAAACAACTCTAATTAGCAATTAAAAAATTCAAAAGTCCAATAAACCCACAAAAATGGTAAGAAAACTACTCAATATGCGGGAAAAATATGAGAATTAGGGATTTGGTTAGATGGGTAGCATATAAATTGGAACTTTAAGCCAAAATGAAAATACTGATAACCACGGATTAATATATGAGATACTTTTGTAAGAGACAATTTCTCGATGACACAACTTCAAAAAAGCTCATATACTAATAATTTGTATAATAAAGCCCATGTATTGAGACGCTTCTCACGATGAGATATGCTCATAAAACAATTTGTGCTTGTATATACCTGATTTACCAAATAATTCTATAGTCTATTGACTTATCCAAATCCAAATAACTTAAAAGAAATTATCAATACTTTTAACTGCTCAAACAAAACAACAAACAATGTTCAATAGATGTACTAATAAGAAAAAAAGAAAAACTTTCAATTTGACAAAGTTAATGGAATTCAGACACTTAAATTGTATTTCTAAAAAATTCACATTTTAAAATCCATAAAAAAGGAAGAGAAAAAATCAAAAAACCATAACCATTCATTTTTTTTCTTCTTTATAACTTTCTACATATAAATTTCCAAGCTTTTTTCTATGAACTTGGATTGATTTAAAATTCAAAATAACCCAAATTTAATGTCTTATATAATGAAATTTAAACCGTTGAATCAATTTAAAAAAATGAAAACATATCAAATTACAAACCCATATCAAATCAAAAAACAAACAACAAAACAAAATTAGGCTAATTGTAGCTAATTTAGCCTAATTCTGCACAAACGATCTCAATTAAAACCGTTGAATCAATTTAAAAAAATGAAAACATATCAAATTACAAACCCATATCAAATCAAAAAATTAGTAAATAAAAATCCAATTCAAGAAACCATGACTAAAGGGAAATTGATACAATAAACTAAACATTCCAACTCAAGAAACCATAACTAAAAGGGAAATGATACAAAACTACCTCCATCCAGAGTTGTAACGGTGCATAAGCAAGACATGCTCAGAAATGCAACTATCTATGTCTGGACTGGATACCAGCTTTAGCAATGATCACTGTCTGCTGCTGAGATTGTCATATCAGATAAGAACATTGTTGAGATTGTCATAACCAAAAATTGAACCATCTGCATAATCAAGATACAAACTTTGATCAAACCGTTTGACAAGATCATTGTTAAGATTGTCATATTCAGGTTTTTTATTATTAAAATTCAGAACATAACCTAAGTGGACCCTAAAGATATATACAATACAACCAGGACACCCAGCTTAAGATTCTTCATTTGTATAATCAAGATGAAAACTTTGATTAAACCCGCAATAATTAAATTACCTCAAGATTCAAGAAAGGGGAGGATTAAGATACCCAAAAAGATAAATAATAAAGCCTTCAAGATTAAGATATGAAACACAATAATTACTTGAGCATTATGAAAACAAAACTAATTGCCAACTATGCGAACCAGGTTAACTCAGATATGAAAAAAACTGAATTGAGATATGAACCAAAACTGTCCACTGTAAATAAAAATCCTAAATCGAAAAACACACAAAACTCAACAACTTTAAATTCCTAATCTCAAGCACATAATTTCATAATCAGAAAATAAACCCTAAATATCTTGAAAAAAATTACCTTGTTCATTCAAATTCAAATTTCTAAATCTTCAAATTTAGATGAAACAAAAGAAAATGATGGTTTCGTTGAAATGAAATGGGAATAATGGAAAAGGGGGGTTGAGTAGAACAATGGGAAATTGGGGTTCTTGACATCCTTGATCTGACCTTCACCATCCTTGACATCCTTGATCTGAGCCGCCTAGCAAGCCGCCCCAAAACATGGAGCTCCAAAAATTTAATGAAGAGAGAGGAGAGGAAAAGAGGTAGGCAACTGTAGTCTTGTGGGTATTAAACTATTAACCAAGAGATAGGAGAAGAAAAGAGGGTATTTTGTTCTGAATTTTGATGCGGAGCTGGCGAAATGAGAGTGAGGTGGAGCAGTTTCAGATGAGGTGGAGTAGGTTTGGAGGATGTGGCAAAAGCACTGTTCATGGAAGGCTCCATGAATAGTGTCAAGGCTTTACAAACATTTTAAAGTAAGAGGATATTTTACTCCCTCCTATTCACTCAAAAGTGCACATTTGGGTTGGGCACGATTTTTAAGAGTGGAATGGTGGGGTATTTTAATTGATTAAATTAATTATAAAGGTAGTAGTTGAGTATTGGGAGCAGTAAAAGTGGGGTAGTTGGATATATTAATTGATTAAATTAATTGTAAAGGTGAGAGTAAAAATAGAAATGGGAAATTTTGTGTGAATTGACCCAAAATAGAAATGTGTCATTTTGAGTGAATAGGAGGGAGTAGTATTTAGACTATTTTGAAAAAAAAACAATAAATTGTACTGTACCCTTTTTATTCACTTAATGTATTCTATTTGACTTTTTACTAGTATTTAGATGGTCAAATGAGATCACATGTTAAAGTAAAAAATATGACGTTGTTATATTTTTAATCGGGATAAAGTGAGATTAATATTTTTTTTTTGAGCTTTAAGTGAGATAAATCTTATCAAAGTGAAAAATTAAGTTTAGTAAAAGTAAATTAGCCGGTAAAATTAATATGCACAAAATAAAAATAAGACATTTAAAATAAATTAACCAAATAAGAAAATATTAGACTTAACGTATATAGGAGAAAATACTATCTTTAAATAGGAGAAAATACTATCTTTAAATTGTACTCTCTCCATTCCTTAAAGAAGTTCTCATTTTCCATTTTGAGATGTTTTAATTGTAGTTACCATAAAGAATATTTCCATTTATACACAAATACACAAATTTTGAACAAAATAAATAACATCACTCATTATCATTTTAATATTTTAATAATGATTATGGTATCCACACATTTTCCACTAACTTCATTTAACATTTTTATAATCATTATGATCCCTACATTTTTCCCACTAACTTCATAAATACATTTTTTAATTATTTATTGTCCCTATATTTTTTCTACTAACTTTCTTTTAATATTTATAATCCTCACTTTTCCTCTGTCAAATTTATTATTTAATAAAATTCTATTTTTTTAATTCTCAACATTCCTTGTACAAACTTCATTATAGAACCCAAAGAGTACCTCATAATAAAAGTCGATTTGGTCCATTTGTCCGCGGTTCCCACTTCCCACCCATCATAAGATGGTAAATAGCGGTAGAAAAATAAGGTCCATATTGGGAGGCGGATTTAAAGAAATCGAACCCCCCAGGTAAAATTTTTATAAGTATGTACGACCCCTCAACTGTCTAACCCCTCTCACTTCATTTGGGGGAGTATAATTTATTCGGTCACCTTCCACATACGGTGACGATTGACGATGAGTCACTTTCACACGCTAAACCACCTTAGATAATCAAATCTGAAATGTGAAATCAAAGCCTAAATCTCTCATATTTAGCAGAAATGAATAATGATTAATGATGCAGTTTTAAACAGTAAATAGAAATTGAATTATTGAAGAACAGATACCAAAAATCCAGTGTATATATTAAAATCAACATTACAGAGAAAGATTAAGATCTAAAAACAATCTATTTCTACCTTGAAAATTATTGTTTTTTTCAGCAGATTTACTACTTTTTTCTTCAACAATCGATCTGTTAATCCTCACAGAATCAGTAGAACAATCAGCATGAACAGCAGCAACAGAAACACTAGATTCAATTGCAGGAATTTTAGATGAAGTTTTTTTCGGAAGAATTCTTACAGATTCCGTCTTCTTTTCAGAGACGGCTACTTTTTTAGCCCGTGCTTGGGATCCTTCAGATGAATCAAGAAGCTGATCACGAATATCTTTTGTACTTCTAATTAGAGCAAAGAATTTCTCGATCTTAGTATCTTCATCTTCTTCGTCTTCTTCTATGAATGTTATCTTCCTTTTTCTGGTTTCTCCTTCCATTTCTAATCCAATGGAAATTGCTTCAAATGGAGAATAGAAGTGATTTTGGGAGAATATTTTGAGATTTATTCAATGGATTTCTACTTCATTATTGATGAATTTGAGTTTGTGGGAAAGGGGAATGAAGCAGAATAAGAGATTAGTTTTTGTGGGGATTGGGAACAACAAATTAAGGGATGAAAGATAGTGTGTTTTATTTATTATTTTTTTTTATTTCAATTGATGGGTTTTCTTGGATTGATATATACTCCGTTTATTTACTTATATAGTTATAAGATGTACATGTTAAAATTTTATTTTATTGCTTAGTTAAAAAGGACAATTATTAAATGAGAGTAGAAGATTGAAAATACTTGTATTAATTATGTTGACTATTATACTATAATGACCTAGTCAATGTTTATATTATCTCTTTTTCTAGTGTATTTTCTTTGAAAAAATGTCATGTTATGTGCTCAAATAATGGTTGCAATTTATATAGATTATGTGTCTTTTTTATGGTCAATTTATCTTTAGTTGGTGATTAGTTGCTTTTATTAGATGTTAATTAGTTGTATAAGTGAATGGTTAATGGTGAATTATATGACTAGCTAACAGTTTATGCAGTTAATTAAAAATTGTTGGTTTGACCAATTAAAAATATTGGCTGATAAGTCATTTGTTTAACACAAATGTGTGGTAAAATTATTTGATTGTTATTTGTTGTTTATTATAGAAAATATAGGGCGAAAAATCTAAAGCCAAAAAAAGGTATTATGAGAATTTTTTTTAAAAGCCAGTTATTCAGCTAAATAAAAGTCATTTATCTATTATGCTTTTTAACTATTTGTTCAACAAAAAGCTAAAGGCCAAAAACGAACCAAAAAGTCAAGACAAAATTCCTTGTTAAACAACCCAAAAGCAATTTAAGTATTAATCAAATATTTTTTTTAGTTATTAACCAATCAACAAGCAAAAACCAAAAGTCAATTAATGTGCCAATTTAAAAATACTTACAAAACAACATCTATATAAATCTAACCTGTCAATTTTTTGTGTTTAGTTTTAGCTAAATGTTACTAAATATTTATTTTAATCAATTTTGTTTATGGTAGCTATGATTTTAATCTTAAAATTAATCTAATCATTGTAAACTAATTCTTACTCATCATCATCGATCACTATATGAGGTATAGAGAGGCATTGAAAACAACAATTTTACCCTTAAGTGACAGGAGGCTATAACAAATAAAACCCACATCTCAAAAAAACAAAAGGCAAAACAACACAAGGTAAGACATGACAAGTAATAATAAGGCTAAACATATACACATGTACACACACATATATCATCATAAACCCAATATCCAGCTCGAAAACAAGGTTTGAGTGGCGAAATGTAACAAACAATCCATATAGTAGCGCAAACAATAAATGGGGCAAAGATAATATCGATGATCAGTAAATCAAATTTAACATCTATAACTGGTTTTATCCGTAGTCAACTCTTTAGAGAACTGCTAGTTGTTTTTGTCATAAATTGCTTTTTTACGTTTTCATAGATTAATAGCAATTTCTATTTCTATAAAAATGATATATTTAATATGTGATTTGAAATTGACTATAATAGAGGGTAAACTTTATAAGTCAATTTCAAGGGCCAAGGATTACAAATTTCATCTCAAACTTTAATTTACGTTAGGATCAACATTTGTATTTTTTCCGGACAATTTACTTTTTTAAAAAGACAAAAATACCCTCCTTAACTTTATTTTTAATGAGGAAATATGACAAATGAGTACAGTTGTTCATTCGGGTGATCGGGCTGGTTTCGAGTGGGTGTCGTTCGGTTCGATTATGTTTCAGATCCGTTATTTTCGATTAAGTTTAACTGCGGGTAACACTCGAGTCGGGTCGGTTAGTCACGGTTCGGTTGATGATCGGTTATTCGAGCAATCGGGTTAGCATCAATTCGGTGCCGGTTGAAGTTCGTGTCGAGTGTCAATCGGTCTCGGGTTGTCATCAATTAATAATTAGTTCGGTTTTGTCGGGTACAGATCAGGTTCGTTTTTTTTTTAAAAAAACAAAATTCGGCTACGTATTACTATCGATCAAATCAATATCAGATTAAGTTGTTAGTCATTTTTTAATTATTGACAAGATTCTCTTTACTTAAAGCAAAATAATCAAAATATAAACCAATTAGTGATCATTAGTACTTTGTTACTTTTACTTGTTTGACCGAAAATTGAATTTATAAAGTTTTATCAATTTTCATCTAATTTGATTAAAACACTAGTACAAAAATGACTTTATGTAACACATAATTGTAACACATTTTGATATCCAACTTCTTAAGAATATTATGTAACACTTTTGTAACACTTTATCTTTAAGTAACATAATCATGTAACACTTTTAAAATTAGTAACACTTATATGTAACACTTTCAATTGTGGTAGCACTAATATGTAACACTTTAAAATTGGTAACACTTGTATGTAACACTTTAATAATTGGTAACACTTATATATAACACTTTAAAAATTGGTAACACTAACATGTAACACTTTATAAATTGGTAACACTTTATAAATTGGTAACACTTGTAAGTAACACTTTAATAATTGGGCACACTTATATGTAACACTTTAAGAATTGGTAACACTAATATGTAACACTTTAAAAATTGGTAACAATAATTAATATGTAACACTTTTTACATTACTAACCCATTTGTAACACTGTTTTACTTATTTATTATATTTTTTTTTTGAAATAAAATTGGCAAAATAAATTTTGAATTTTAGTTAATATAATATTTTTAAAATATTGATATCACTCCCAAATTATTTTTTAATATATTATATTATTCAAGCTATGGAAAATTAATTTTTCAAAATTTAAAATTATTAATTAATTATCCAAGTTAACTTTGAATGATGTAGATTAAGATTATATACTGTGGTATGTGTTTATAGTTATTTTTGCAAACGGGAATATATCCATTTAATTTCATAACAAATCACTAATATCATGCATCTCAGTTGGCAGTGGATGCAAATCAATTTCAGAGGCACTAGGGCACACAGACTGCGTGCTCGATTCCTACAAGCAGCAATTAATTGCAAAATTTTAGTTTTTTTAAAGTGTTACAAAAAAGTGTTACCTAAAATGAAAAATATGTTACCTAATCCTCAGCAAAGTGTTACATAAAGTAGTTCAAAGTGATACATTATTGAAAAGTGTTACAATAGCTTAATTGATGGGTTGAAAAAGTGATACCTAATTAGAAAAAAGTGTTACAAAAGAAATGATAAGTAACACTATGAAAATGATACATATGTAAAAAAAAGTGTTACCTAAGTTATTTAATATAACACTTTTAAAAGTGTTACCATATGCATGTAAAAGTGTTACCTAAGAGAATAGGTAACACCGCCAGATGTAGCACCCAAAAATGTGTTACCTTAGGTCTATAGTAACACTTTTAGCACTTTAGGTTACACTTTAAGGGTGTTACCTAAAACCAATTATGTAGTAGTGAAAGTAATTAAATAAACATAGTTCATCGATTATTAACTTTAAATATATGAAACCATGTATTTGTAAAATTTAATTTATTAAAATATCTAACACTATATTAAATTAAGTAATAAGATGACTAAATATGTGTCTATCATTATGTTAAGAATTGGTTCAAGTTTAATGAATTTTGATCTGAAATTCGTTCGGCTTAAGTCAGTTTTAGCCGGATCGAGTTTGGTTTCGAGCTTGATTTGGGTCTGATATTACTCGGGTCGGTCATTATTAGGTTTGGGTAATCTCAGTTAACGGTTATGTGTCTGTTACAAAAATCGGGTACATTTTTGGTTGTCAACCGATTTGGGTATCATCAGTTCGATAAACCTAAAAAAGAAACACAGTTTCGGGTCGGTTTACTTTGGATTTTGGTTTGGATTTTCAGTTCGGGTCACTTTTAAATAGCTCTACAAATGAGTGTATTTGAACCTACTTAACAATAATGTTTCTGCAAAATTGTGTAATAAACTCAAAAATTTTCACTTTGATGTGTAAATTTCATCATTTTAAACATAGTCAAGTGTAATTTTGTTTGATTCTTTATTGTAATTATATTAATATTAAATTTTTATAATTTTTACTCGGTATTTAAATTAAACACGTATATTAACAAATGATTCAAAATCAAATGAGATATTTAAAGTGAATAAAAAAGAGTATAACAATTAGGGGTGAAAGTTCGGTCTACGGTTTGGACTTTCATCAAAACCAAATCAAACCATATTTTATTCGGTCTCCATATTTTCAGACCAAACCGAACCAAATTAGTTTCTAGACCGAACCAAATCGAACCGCATTTTTATTTGTAGACCAAACCAAACCACCCAGACCGAATTTCCTAGGTCGAATTTTTCTTTTTGGGCCGAATAACAATTTAAACTACAATTACAATAATTAAGACAATAACAAATCATACAAGATCAATAATAATAAATATAATTTCTTACAAAGTAATTCAAAATAACAAATCTTGCAAAATACTAAACAAGTGTGAGAGTGGGACGGCGGTAATACGTATATTATCAAGGGTTAGGGTTTTCAATTTTTTAGGTTTAGAATGTATTGAGCTTGGGCTAATATATTAATGTTAGTGAGCTATATGTAATTTTCTTAAATATTTCGGTTTGCGGTCTAGAAATTCGGTTTGCGGTTTTTGAAAATTCCAAACCTTAATATTTCGGTTTTTGAATTTTCAAACCTAATCTAAACAAAATTTAAAAATCACCAAACTATATTTCTTATTCGTTTCGGTCTAGTTCGGTTTGCGATTTTAATCCGAAGGAAAAATTACCCAGAATAATACGACCTTTCACTGATTTCCCAAGAATAATACGAACTTTCAATTAACCACCAATAATACGAACTTTTACATGCATTTTCCGCTGGCATACATGACCAGTTTATAACCAGTAGTACAGTTCTTTTTTTGACTGTTGCTCAGCAGGTTTCATCTCGTATTATTGGTGGTTAATTAAAAGTCCGTACTACAGGTTGAAACTTGCTGAGCAACAGTCAAAAAAAGACCTGTACTACCGGTTATAAATAAGTCATGTATGCCAGCGGAAAATGCAAGTCAAAGTTCGTATTATTGGTGGTTAATTGAAAGTTCGTATTATTCTTGGAAAATCAGTGAAAGGTCGTATTATTCTGGGTAATTTTTCCTGATCCGAATACATTTCACCCCTAATAACAACTACAATAAAAGGTAAAACGTAATTTTAAAATGTAGAAAGATGATGAAAGTTTGGTGAGGAAAGCATCATGAATTGCATCAGCAATAGCCATAACGTAATGTTCCCCACTTGTTAAATGATGATATTCACATGATGTCATTGGATATGATGCCGACACTCCTTTGCACTACAGTTTTTTTGTGGCGTCTTGTTTTCTTATTCTTACTTCTTACTCCGTGTATTAGGGATAGATTCAATTCGCTTTTGATCCGGTCCGATCTAGACCGGTCTCATTTGAATTTAAGAAAAAAAAATACTTCCTTCGAATTATTTTAGATGTCTCATTTTCTTATTTGACAAAATCATATCAATTATCTCATTTCCTTTTTTTATATATCTTTTTTTTTACCTAAATACCCTTACTTTTTCAATTCCCAATATCCAACTACCACCTTTACAATTAATTTAATCAATTAAAATACCCAACTACTATCTTTTAATAGACCCCACACCACCTTTAATAGCCGTGAAAACCCAAATGGGACATCTAAAATGATTTGGAGCGAGTATCTAACACCCAATCCAATTACATAATCAGAGTCCGATTTGAAAACGAATCAGATTTCGACCTCTTAAAATTTTGATAATTCGACCCGACTCCAACTACGACTCTTCTTCGACTTCGACTCCGACTCTAACTCGACCTAATTTAAACTTAAGCCATTTTTTATTTGAATATATTTGAACTTCATATTATAAATAAAAATACTGAATGTCGAATTCAAGTAAAAAGTCTAAGCTTGATTCAAATTAATCCAACTTCACAAAACTTATGTTTTAAACGGCCAAAAAAGTCTCTCTTGGGTTTTATCTCTCTTGAGTTTTCTCTACGAGTGTGGTGTACCCTTCTTTGGGGCTTTGAGCTCCGTTCTTTGGGATTTTGAGTTCCTTTCATAGACGTCTTGAGTGACTGTATGTCATGTTCTGTTTCTAATCCTAGTAGTAAGAGTTCTGTCACATAAACGGGGAATGGATAATAGTGGTTCAGGAATCCCTTATGGTACGTCTCTTGTATCCAAGAATGCCTTACATGATGCATTTCCTATTCCGACGCGGATTATGGAAAAGATGGAGGGCGGTGAAGAGGATAAAGAGAAGGTAATTGAATGGGTCGAAGATGGCAATGACGAAGATGAAGATGATGATAAAATTGATCTCGGTACTATTGGCAGTCTGTGGATGTCGAAAACTCGTAACCCTAATGATTTCATAACTAATATGAAAAGTGTTTGGACTTTCAAATATGGTATTGAGATAACTAACATCCGGAGGAATCTTTATTAGTTCTAATTCTTTCATTGACGAGATAAACAAATAAATCTTGCGGGTCAGCCATGGCACTTCGATAAATACCTGCTTCTTCTTGAAGACATGAATAAGGCAATTAAGCATTTGATTTGCAGATTTTCTATCTTCCTTTATGTGCTCGATTCTATGATATACTGTTTGAGGGCCATGGGAATGAAAATAATGCCATAGTATTGGGGAATAAGATTGAGGAGTTTATGGAGGTAGCGAAGACAAGGAGGAATAATCTTAAAGACTCTTTGAGGATTTTGGTGGACATTGATGTTCGTAACCTTTAAAAGATAGTGTTAGGTTGAAGATTCTTGGGGGTCAAATATGCATAATTCGAGTTAAATATGAAAGATTACCCACAATTTGCTTTGTTTGTGGGCAACTTGGACATAGTTCAAATGAATGTGTTGAATTCAATGGTGATGGATCTCCTGAGAAAAAGTTTGGTTCGCATGGGAAGTTCTTCATGCTAATATGACACTACTTCTATAGATGGTAAAGTTGAGGGGTCAGTCATTTCTTGTAGTCGTAAATTGTTTATAACCAAGAAAGTTGAGGACTCTCGAAAAAAGTTAGAGATGAAGTGGTGGACAAAGTTGCTACTAATTTTTTTCAACAAAGTTTCGATTACTCAGGATGTCCAGGTGAAGGGGAGTAAGGTGGGTTGAGTCTTCCTATGTTAGTAGGTGCATTGAAGAAGATGTGGAGCAGGAGGGTGACCTTGGGGTTTGGGCGCATTATTTTATGCATAGAACTGTGGATGATAGTAATTTGGGTGTTCTTGTCAAGTCTGAAGATGAGGAGCATTGTCTGTCTAGGGAGGATCATGTTGGGGAGGACTTAGTTAGTTCCTTACGTGATGAGGAGGGAAGCTTGAGGAATAATGTCAAGCTTATCAAATGGAAGCGACGAGTTCAAGAGGGGGTTTCCACTATCAAGAATTTGGAACAATTTCATGCTTTGTACGTGAGCAAGAGGTAAAATGATGGTGTGTTTTCTGAGGTTGAGGTGGTTGATGGGAAGGATAGAGGTGTACAAAAGAGACACATTGATTGCATAAAGGTTGACTCCGGTTCCCTTGCTATTGTTTCGGATGTGGCGGGTCCCACTAATTGGTCATTCGGCTGTCAATGAGTCTCTTTATGTTTTGGAATTGTCGTGGGTTGTGGAGTCCCAAGGCAATTTGTGCTTTCTCGGATCTTATCCGTCATAATTCTCCACTTGTCATTTTCCTTTGTGAAACCAAGCGATGAGATTCCAAGATGGAGTCCATTCTTCGTAAATTAAATTTTTCGAATGGTGTGTGCGTGGGTGCTGAGGGACGCTGTGGAGGTGTTGCTCTTCTTTGATCATGTGACATTGTCATTAAAATTCGTTCGATGGGGCAAAGGTTTAACGACTTTGAGGTTAAAAATTGTTCTGGTGAGTTTGGCGTGAACTGGCATTTATGGTTGGTCTGAAGCGGAGCAAAAATGGAGAACTTGGGATTTGATTAGGGCATTAGGCTCAAGTACTCAAATGCCAAGGCTTATGGCGGGGGATTTTAATGAGGTGTTGTTCGAGGGAGAGAGAAGGGTGGTAATGGTTGTGATATTTGTTTCTTCATGGGGTTTAGAAATGTGATCGAGTCTTGCGGTTTAAAGGATATTGGCTTCTCGGGATATAAATGTACATGGTCGAATAAAAGGGGTGACAATTTCATTGACGAGCGTTTGGATAGAACAGTTGCGAATGATATGTGGCTCGATCTTTTTCATTCCTTTTATGTTCGTCATGTCATTTGGGATTCTTTAGATCATCTTCCCATTTTTGTTAAGGCTTGTAAAGATATTGGTTGTGTTGATAGAGGTGTGTCGTGGGATGCTAGACCTTTCAACTTCAAAGCCAAATAGCTTCATGTTGCTGATTTTGTGGATATTGTGCATGATGCTTGGGGGGTGGCCAATAGGGATAATGTTGGCTCTTTGTTGGATAAAGTCTTCCACTGTGGGCGTATTTGGATCATTGGGGAACACATACTTTCAACAATATTCATCTTAGGCTCTGATGGTTGATGAAGCGGCATAAAAGGCTTCATTGGAAGGTTCAATCTTTTTTCTGTGATCAAGGAGGAATGAAGGGTTGAAGATGAAATTCGGTATATTCGTCGAAAAATTGAGACCGAAGCGTGGCAGAGATGTAGACCATTTGTGCTTCGAGATGGGGACAAAAATACCTCTAATTTTCATTTTCAGGCTTCCCACCGAAGGAAGAGAAATAGGATAGAGTCTTTACTTAATTCTAATGGTGTTGCCCAGGTTCATCAAGAGGATCTTATGGGAGTTGTGGTTGATTATTATTCGACTTTATACTTTTTTTTTAGGGTTTTTATGAGTCCTTCCCATTCCTAAATCAGCCCAACAACCATTTCTTCCAAATCCCAGCCCAACAGTCGTGCTTCCTTTCTTTTCCTGGTTTTCAATTTCATTTTTCAATTCATTTCTCACTTCTTAGCCATTTTCATTCACTCACCACTCAAACTATCATCTTCCTTCTCAATTCTCAAAAGGTATGTTTATTGTTTATCTTCTTCTCAATTCTCAATTCTAATTTTCATTTGTTCCCTGTTTTTTTATTTGATTTTGTTTTTTTTTTTTATTTTCATTTTGTATCACAATTCACAGGTGGTCAACTGCTGATATCTTCTTCTCATTCGTTTATTTATTTTGTTTTTTTTTTAATTTTGGGTCATCTTCAATTTTTATATTTCGTTTTGTGATTTTGTATTGATTTTTATTTGAGTTTTTGCTTTTGGTAGTTTAACATGAAGATTTCGATTTTTTCAGTTTGCTGCTAACGTTATTCCAGTTTTTTTTTTTTTTTTTTTTTTTTTATTTTTTTATTTTTAGTTTTGTTATTTAGATTTTTTTCAGTTTTGTTGTTTCATTTTTTTTTCGATTTTCGTTTTGTTAGTTTTTTTGCCTAAATCTTTACAGTATTCCATAATTTTTGCCTAAAATATTATATTAAATATCATAATTATATCTGTAAAAATAATAATCGGGTACCCGGTGTCCCGATCCGTTTTATCCGGGTACCCGAAAATCGGGTACCCGCATTAAATGGGCCGGAACACGGGCTGTTAAAAAGGTACCTGGCTAACCGGGTACCTGGCTTTCCGGGTACCCGGTGATGAACACCCCTACGTATGGTAATCTAAGGTCAGGTCCAAGGAAGGGGGGCAAAGGGGGCAACATAACCAAGCGTTAAACTTAGAGTGGGGACATGGAACATAGGCACACTTCAAGCTAAATCGTTGGAGTTGGCAACAAAACTTTCTAAATATAAGATTCAGGTGGCTTGTGTTCAGGAGACCAAGTGGAAGGGGCAAAAAGCATGCGTTTTGAAGCGATAACTATGGTATACCGATTTGGATGGGACACGAAGTGGAGTCGGTATCGTTGTAGCTAATGATATATTGAAGCAAGTAGAAGGAAGGAGGTGCAATGAAAGGATTATGTTAGTCAGAGTAGAGGTGGGGGGAAGAGGTCGTATCGATCATTAGTGTATATGGGCCGCAAGTTGGGCTTGATGAGCAAGTGAAACATGAGTGTAGGGATAACCTAGGTTACCTTTTGGAAGCCATCCCTACCGATGAAAATTTTTTTATAGGAGGCGACTTCAATGGTCACATAGGGAAGGAGGTTGTTAACTATAACTATGTTTATGGCGGTTTTGGTTATAGTGTAAGGAATAAGAGTGGGCATAACCTCCTTGAGTTTGAGTTTGCGTTTGCTAAGGATTTGGTTATAGCAAACTCGATCTTTAGAAAGAAGGATGAGCACTTGATAACGTACAAGAGTGGTGGGCTTGCTACTCAAATAGACTGCTTTTTAGTACGTAGGAGCGATCGGAGTTCGTGCCTGGACTGTAAGGTTGTGCTTGGCACAGAGATGCCTACCCAACATAGTTTATTAGTACTAGATTTCCGTATAAGGATGAAGAATGTCGCGAGGAAGTCTAAGGGAAAGGAAATGATCAAGTGGGGTAGTCTAAAAGGGGATAAGATCGCAACCCTATCAAGCAAGATCAAGACATTAGGTTACCCAAGTATGTCAGATGATGCAAATCAAATGTGGGAATATATGGCGACAACCATTCATATGGTGGCGAAGGAGACGTTAGGGGTGTCGACAGAAAAGTCAAGGGAATACAGAGAATCGTGTTGGTGGAACGAGGAGGAGCAAGAGAAGATAAAGAATAAAATGGGAGATTCAAGGAGCTTATCGCTTGTACGGAGGAGGAAGTTAGGACACAAATGAAAGAGCGGTACAATGAAGCAAAACAGGAGGCGAAGAAAGCAGTCGTAAAGGCAAAGAGTCATGCATTTGAAGCCTTCTATCAAAAGCTTGATACCAAAGAGGGGGAGAAATATATTATCAAGTTGGCTAAAGCCAGATCTAGGCAGAGGGAAGAGTTAGGGGCAGTGAAGTATATCAAGGATAAGAGTAGACGAATACTCATTAGACAAGAGGACATCAAATTAAGAAGGCATCAGTAATTTTCCCAACTACTCAATATGTCAAGGGGTCCTTCATAGGAAAGTCGACAGACTTCAGACAACCAAAGAACACAGGTTTTTGGGTTGATTGGTGACATAACCATGGGAGAGGTAAGTGAAGCCCTAAAAAATATGGGGAGATTTAAAGCAGTTGGACTGGATAATATTTCGATTGAGGTGTAGAGGGGCTTAGGAGAGGAGGGCATTCAATGGCTTACTAATCTCTTTAATGTAATCTTGCGATCTAGTCAGATGTCGGAGAAGTGGAGGATTAGCACAATTATCCCATTGTTCAATAACAAGGGTGATGCACAAGAATGCGAGAACTATATGGGTATCAAACTCCTAAGCCACTCTATGAAACTGTGGGAAAGAGTTATTGAGAAAAGAATTAGACGGGAGACGGAGATTAGACAGAACCAGTTTGGTTTCATGTCGGGGAGATCAACTACTGAGGTGATTCATATTTTGAGGAGATTGAAGGAAAAGGATAGGGAGCGAAAGAAGGATTTACATCTCGTGTTCATCGACCTGGAGAAAGCGTATGATAGCATACCACGAATCATCGTTTGGGATAGCCTCAAGAATAGAGGTATTTCATCAAGATACATTGAGGTTATGCAGGACATGTATGACGGAGTTTCGACTACCATTCAGACACCAGTGGGGCTAACAAAGTCTTTTAGTATTAGAGTGGGCCTACATCAGAGATAAGCACTTAAGTCCTTTCATCTTTACGGTTATTATGGATGAAATCTCAAAATCTATCTGGGAAACCGTACCATGGTGTATGTTTTTCGCCTACAATATAGTTTTGGCCGCAGAAACTAAGGAGGAGGCTAATAGTAAAATGAAAGAATGGAGGGAAGCCTTGGAGGGTAAGGGGATGCACATAAGCCGCTCGAAGACAGAATACATGCGATGTGACTTCAGTGGGACAAAATTGTTAGGGGAGCCAGAGGTGTCCATTGTGGGAGAAGTTGTTGCATGTACGTCCAAGTTCAAATATCTGGGTTCAGTAATTTAAAGCGATGGGGAGATTGAGGGTGACGTTACTAACCGTATACAGACAGAATGGCTTAAGTGGAGAGCACCGACTGGGGTGCTTTGGGATAAAAGATTCCCTAGTACACTAAAGGGTAAATTTTACCGCGTTGCAATTAGGTGGGCTTTGTTGTACGGGACAAAATGTTGGCCTGTAAAGAAGGCTTTCGAAGAGAGGATGGATGTAACAGAGATGCGCATACTGAGATGGATGTGTGGTAAGACAATGATGGACAGGATAAGAATTTAGGAGTTTAGGGAGAAGTTAGGGGCTGCACCTCTCTCCGCAAAGATGTGGGAGAACATGTTGAGATGGTTTGGGCATGTGCAGAGAAGCACACACTGACACCCCAATAAGAAGGATAGAGCGCATCATAAAGGAGGGCAAGAGAAGCCGAGGAAGACTTAGGAGTACGTGGGAGGAGCAGATTAAAAGCGACATGCACGAACTACACCTCTCTAAGGGCGTGACCAAGGATACAGCCAAATGGCGGCGCGTTTTCCACGTCCTAGATTACTAGACTTGTTTGTTACTGTTCTTTGCCTTTTGTCATCGCTCTTTACTGCCTCTCTTACCTGTATCATTTCTTAGTTACTTGTATGTATCTTTTTAGTTGTATAAGTCACTTATGACGTTGCTTGTACTAAGATAATTCTTATACTTGGCTAACGTGGGTGTAAGATGCATGATTTCGGATATTTGCAGGTTCCTATCTTTGAAGACCCCTCTTGAGCCGAAGGACTCTTTTGACCGCCCTCTCCTTATGGGTATGACACGCCGTTGACCTTCATTCACCAGACCCTGACCATGGATTTATCTATGTGCGGGAACACTGGGTATGAAGATGATGATGATGAGTTCGTGTTTTTAAAATTATTCAAAATAATTTTGACCAAATTTATAGTCAAATTATAATTTTCAAGAAAATATTGGGGTTTTGAATTGTGATAGAGAGAATTAGATTGCTATGTTTGAGGGAGAATGAGGAGAAAGAAGTTGCACCCATTGTTGAAGTCTCAAGCCGAAGAAATGGACATAGTAAGATGATGAAAACAAGTTGGGCTAGAAGTTAAGGTAAGGTCAAAGATTATTTGGAAAGTTAAATGTGACTTTAAACTCGTGCGACTTATTATTATCGGAATTCAATAACATGATTACAATACTATACACAATGCTTGTGTTTTTTGATTTACAGTAAATATAACTTGTAAATAACGAATTTTGTAGTTAAAATTATACTTTATAAATGAAATGAATTTTATGACTATTTTTAAAAAATGAATTCTCCATTTAAAAATGCATCAATTTAAGTAAAAAGAGAAGGATATCATATGGGATCACATGCGGCCCACATGATGCATGATGCGGAAGAGCGTGTAACAAAAAAATGAGAAAAAAGTTATTATTAAATGTCAGTTTTCATTTGATCCAACTATTTAGAAAACTGACATTTTTTTTTACATCAAAAAAAAAAATGTCAGTTTTCTAAATAGTTGGATCAAATGAAAATAAATAATGAAAAAAATTATCAAATATAAGAAAATGAGATATCGATCTAACGCATATATCTCAAATGTTAAATGATACGTTTGATGTGAATATGTTAAGATAAAGAAATAAAAGATTTGATTAAAATAATAGGCAATATTTTATTTATAATCTTAAACTATTATTTTTTCCATTAACTCTTGA
Source organism: Amaranthus palmeri (assembly GCA_019776075.1). Classification (NCBI taxonomy): domain Eukaryota; kingdom Viridiplantae; phylum Streptophyta; class Magnoliopsida; order Caryophyllales; family Amaranthaceae; genus Amaranthus; species Amaranthus palmeri. Next base: position 592,569 of record JAAKBH010000324.1, read on the forward strand.
CTAAAGTTTTGGTCTTGACCACAGTACAAAAAGAATGATTATAATATTACTAAGTATTTATCATGTTTCTTAATCTATTCTTAAATCTATTTTTAATTGCAATCATTCAACTTGTAAGAAAAATAATGTGGTCCGAATGTCAATGATTCTTTTGCTAGTGTTGTAATTTAGATTAACTTTTCGTTATTAAAGGTAATTATGTGTTCGATTTGCTAAATTTATTAAAAATAATCACTATTTATTAAAAAAATCATTATTAAACTTTCTAGAATATTATAATTACTAAATATTGATTTAAATCATTTTTGTATATGCAGATAGCTATGATTTTTATTTCATCATCATTATATCAAGTTTATCCTATTATAAGCAATTATTATTAAGGTTTTAGAAGGGATAATCATTTCTTTATGATTTAAATTTCGATTAATGAGACTCTCACATCGAAAGAAAGCAAATAATAAATAAGAAAAGATAATATCAGACGAATATTAAAGTAGAAAACAAAAAGGCAACAAATATATATAAAACAAATAATAATAGCCCAAATAATAAACAAAAGAAAGATATTTATTGTATGACCACGTATGATTTGAATTTGGCACCTCTAATGGTTTTGTGCGTAGTTAGTTCTTAGAGAGGAACAAACTGTTCACATCATTCTTCATTTGAACCTTTCACTTATTTATAAACCTACACAATTTCTCTTTCCATCAATCGTAATGATACATTTAATGTTTAATTAAAAATTGACTTTAGTAGTGGGTGAACTTTATATAAGTTAATCTCTTATAGAGAGGTTGAGAGCCCTGAGAGTTCCTAATGTATTAGATGAGTGAATAATATAAAGATACAAGTTTTCAACTTAATATGGTATGTGATAAACTATTGTGAGTATTATTTCATCAATGTAACATTGATTAGTTATTGAAATACTCTCTTTGTTTTAAAATACTTGTAATATTTGACTTTTTTAATAGTTCAATTTACTAATTCAATCCCTAATATTTGTAAGTATTAATAAGTATAATAAAAATATAAAAATATAATTTTAATAATTTTACATTGAGACAAATTAAACATGATTTTCTATAACTATATTTGAAGTTATAAATTAAAAATTTATTAAAATTTAAGAGTGTTGAGTGAAAAGTATAATAATTCTTTACATAAAAGTAATCTAGAATGGAGTTCTCAAAAAAAAAAAAAAAAAGTAATCTAGAATGGAAGAAACATAGTGCTATTTGAGCACTACAAAGACACTATTTATTATTGTGAATACATTCCTTTTGATTGCTTTTAATTGTTCTCTATTTTTCCTAGTATCTTTTATGTCTCCTTTCGCCATTTGAGGGGTTTTAAATACCTTCTCTTTTATGTTTGTCCCATCAAATTTAATTTTAACCATTTATATTTTTTGTCACGTTTATAAATTATGAAGATGGAAGAAATATTTTTCTCAATATTCTAAAGAAAAGAAACAACCTATTTAAATACAAGCTAAAAACCAACTAAATAAGAAATATATGCTAAGATAGCTCCTAAATATATGCAAAAAATAATATATTATATACAGGATACATAAGAAATTTTACATCCGCTGAACTATTCTGACACTTATTTTTTCTTCAATTTTCATCTTATATTTTTATCTTATTCACTCTTTTTCCTATTACCTAATGAAATATCGATTTACTAATTTTCTATGGTTTTTGCACAAATTACCTATAGGGCAAATTTTGTAAGAGGGAGGAAGTATGCAAGTTCCATTCGTAGAACCAACTTTAGTATTTTCCAATCAATTTACTTTAAAATGACAAATAATAACATTATTTTGTTAATAACAAGTGTAGAGGCATAATAAAAGGTGTTTATTCATGTAATCAAATTGGTTTTGAGTGAGGTGTTCTAGGTCGGTTTAAATATATTAAATCTTGTGTCTACATTGCGTTTTACATAGAGATGTAATCTCATTTTTAAAGGTGCGCCAAAGGTGTATTAATTCGATTATAGCAACGGAGACATGTCATGTAGTTCAATCAGCTTTGAATCCCGTTACAGGAGAAACTATGTAGAACAATCATATATTTGTGCAAATTTGTATAACTTTGAAAATTTTGAATTTGTTGTGCATAATTGTTTTTAAACTCACTTAAATAATATCTAAATCTTAGATTCATGATTTACCTAGAGACTCAACGTTTTATTTCCGTTTTTACAATAGCATTATTGCGGTTTTTACTATCTATAAGAAGAATTAATTCTCTATTCCTTTTTTTACCTATAGAGAATGTTAGAATATACTCAGATATTGACAGAATATTTGAGGTATTCAGTATATTTGTATATTTGGTGGTTTATTTATTTGTATAGCTTGATTAGTGGAAACCCTAGATTAGTTCTTGTATATATTCAGCTTATTGATTAATGGAGAATAACACATTATTAGAAAACTCAAATCATTGTGTTCTTACTTTAAATCATGGTATCAGAGCAGCAACGATTCTGAATCGTTTTTGCTATTTCATCATCTACCAAAAGAAATCTTACCTGAAAAAAAAAACCAAACGAAAAGAATTGAAGGCTGTCAAGCCGGAAAAACCAAACAACTCCAAATCTTCAAGAACAGACGTGAGTTCTTCATCGTACCATAATTGGTACTCAGATTAACTCAAACAAAATCATCATATTTTTTACCCGAAAATAAGAGATTCCTTTCTCAGTAATACAGATGGATTTCCCAACTCCAGTAACATGCAACCTCAATTTTAAAGGTAGTAGACCAGAGATAAACCACCAAAACCACCATGAAGAACACCAGTGGTTGGTCGCCACCAAGGTACCAGCATCAGGAACCGGCGGCATGACCTGCCCACTTACCGATGAATTCCAAGGTGAGACGGTATTGGAAGGGAGAATAAAATCGATTCATTTGGAGAGAGAAAGGGAAGATGAAACGCTGAAGGAGCCGGGTAAACGAAGAAGAAGACGCCCAGGTGAAGGCTCTTCCATGTCAAAAGGACAAATTCAAGGTGTTGCAAGTGCTAGTATTGCAGAGAGAGAAGACGGCGCACAATTAAAAGAAATGGAGGAAGAAAGCACTCAAGGGGGTTCTAGGTTTTTTAATCTAAACCTTTTTAAAGGGAAGGAAGGACACGTGTCCCTCATAAATCAAGGGCATGGTGGTTCTTCTTCTTTTAAAGTGTTATCCCATTTTGAGAGTGGGTGGATTTTTGATTGTGGTGCCACAGATACGATGTCTTATGATCCCGCTGATTTTTCGACTCGTGATAAACGATGAAAAATATAATTAAAACAGCGAATGGAGAAGGGATTATAGTAAGAGGAGCGGGAACCGTCTCGTTTACTAACAACCTTACTTTAAAAAATTGCTTGTTTGTGCCCGATCTCTCTCATAAACTGATATCAGTAAGTCAACTGACCAGGGAATTAAATTGTGTTGTTCTCATGAAACCCGATTGTTGTATTGTGCAGGATGTTCAGACAGGACAAATCATTGGGCGTGGTATTGAGAGAGGTGGACTGTACTACTTGGAAGAGGATACTCAAAATGGCACAGCAGTTCTAGTTCGTGGGTCAATGGAAAGGCAACTATGGGCATGGCACAGACGACTTGGACATCCATCAGTAGGGTACTTAAAAAAACTTTTTCCTAATTTTGTAGGACTTAAGTCAGATTTTAAATGTGAAACTTGTATTTTGGCTAAGAGTCACAAACATTCATATTTTAGTAGTGTGAATAAGGTGGATGTTCCTTTTATGCATATTCATTCTGATGTATGGGGTCATGCGCCTATGGTTGGTATACATGGTTATTCATATTTTGTTACATTTATTGATGATTGCACCCGTATGAGCTGGATTTACTTTCTCAAACATAAGCCCGAAGTCTTTGATGTCTTTGTTGCTTTCTATACTATGATCTGCACCCAATTCTAAACCCAACCTCGAATGTTTAGAACAGACAATGGTAGAGAATATATTAACTGAGCCTTACTAGAGATGACCTGAGCCTTCATGATTGAATCCCAGGTTCCCAACTATCTTTGGCCTGAAGCCATTGCCATAGCCAACTACCTCACCAACCGTCTTCCTACAAAAACCCTTCAATATCGTACCCCATTACAAACCCTACACACACACACCATCCTTTACCATCTTCCCATAACCTTCCTCCTAAAATTTTTGGGTGCGTGGTCTTTGTTCATTGTGAAAAACGGGTGCGACATAAACTTGAACCGAGGGCAGTGAAATGTGTGTTTGTTGGTTATGGACGAGATCAGAAAGGATATCGGTGTTATGACCCCCTGACTAAGAAGATTTATACTACCATGGACTGTGAGTTCATTGAAACAGAGTTTTATTACCACCATCTTCGATGTCAGGGGGAGAAGCAAGATGACGATCTCAGCTGGTTGATTAGTCCATGGTTGTCCGATCCCGACCCAAAAGATCTAGTAGGCGATGCTACAGAGTCACCAGATCAAGCTGTATAGTCCTCTCCTCTGCCATCTCCAATCCTTTCTGACCATTAGGTGAGTAGTTCTGATGAGGTTGATGATAGTTCTAGTGAGGTTGATGATAGTAATGACATAACTGTTGAGGATGTTGCAGAACATATTGATAATGTCACAGGAAACCAGGATACACAGGAAAGTGAAGGGAAATATGTGCTTCCACCCCGTTCTACACGGGGAGTCCCACCTAAGAGGTATGATCCAGACTATGAAGTTGTTCGCTCGAGATATCCTGTGGAAAGATCAGATAAGGGGAACTTGTCACAAAGTGCACTAGCTTTCAAGGCAGCTTTATATAGTAATACAGTACCAGCAACAGTTGAAGAGGCTCTTGGTATAGATCACTGGCGGAAAGCTATGGAAGAAGAGATAAATGCCTTGAAAAAGAACGGTACTTGGGAGATCTGTGACTTGCCGAGTAAAAAGAGGGTTGTTGGATGTAAATGGGTCTTCAAAATTAAGTACAGAGAAGATGGATCGATTGAACGCTACAAAGATCGACTTGTGGCGAAAGAGTACACTCAGACATATGGGATTGACTATTCAGAGACTTTCTCACCTGTAGCTAAGCTCGACACTATTCGAGTACTATTTAGTATAGCAGCAAATCGAGATTGGCCTCTTCATCAATTTGATGTGATGAATGCCTTTCTTCATGGAGAGCTACAGGAAGAAGTCTATATGGAGGCTCCACCAGGTTTTAAAGCACAGTTCCGTGAAGGAGAAGGGTGTAGATTGAAGAAAGCGTTGTATGGGCTGAAGCAGTCTCCTAGGGCATGGTTTTGGAGATTCACATCAGCTATGAAGAGGTTTGGATATAGGCAAAGCCATTCGGATCACACTCTCTTTCTAAGGAAGAGGGAAGGAAGGATAACATGCTTAATTATATATGTTGATGATATGATAATCACAGGTGATGATAAAATTGAGATTAAGAATCTGAAGAAGAAATTGTTCTAGGAGTTCGAGATGAAGGATCTGAGTATGCTTAAATACTTCTTAGGAATTGAGGTCCTTAGATCAAACAATGGGATCTTCATTTCTCAAAAGAAGTATGTTCTTGACTTATTAGCTGAGACCGGGATGATGGATTGCAAGCCGATCGAAACTCCTATAATGGTGAACCATGGGTTACAAATTCTTGAAGATGGAGAGCTAGCAGATAGAGAACAGTACCAGAGATTGGTAGGGAAACTGATCTACTTAGCTCACACTAGACCCGACATTGCCTATGCAGTAGGGGACAGGGGTGGTAAGTCGCTTTATGCACAAGCCACAAGTGCAACACATGGATGCTGTTTTCCGTATTTTGAGATACCTTAAGGGGAACCCAGGAAGGGGAGTGCTATATAGGAAGAATGGTCACTTGAATCTTATGGCAAGTACAGACGCGGATTAGGCAAGTGATCGGGGTGATAGGAAGTCAACATCTAGATACTTCACTCTTATAGGGGGAAACTTGGTAACATGGTGAAGTAAGAAACAGAAGGTGGTTGCCTTATCGAGTGCAGAAGCAGAATTCAGAGGGGTCGCAAAGGGAATTCAAGAGATCTTATGGCTCCGGAAGTTACTGACAGATCTGGGGTTTGCTCCTAAGGAAAGCTGCAAGTTATATTGTGATAATCGAGCTGCGATAAACATTTCAGAGTATCCAGTCCAACACGATAGGACTAAACATGTGGAAGTTGACAGACACTTTATAAAAGAGAAACTTGAAGCAGACATTATCAAACTACCACATGTAAAGTCCGAAGACCAGCTCGCAGATATTCTCACGAAGGCCGTAGGAACACAGTTCTTTGAAGATGTTTTATGCAAGTTGGGCATCGAAGATCCGATTACTCAACTTGAGGGGGAGTGTTAGAATATACTCAAATATTGACAGAATATTTGAGATATTCAGTATATTTGTATATTTGGTAGTTTCTTTATTTGTATAGCTTAATTAGTGGAAACCCTAGATTACTTCTTGTATATATTCAGCTTATTGATTAATGGAGAATAACACAGTATTAGAATAACACAATATTAATTGTCTATTCCTTTTTTTTACCTATAGAGAAGGATTTTCCATCCTAACTTTAAAAACCACTAATACTCCCTTAGTCCTAACATTTCGGAACGTTTACGGGTCATAATTTATATTATATTCTTAGCTCATAAATTAAAATATAGTCAAATGATATTTTTTTTATTCATTTCAATGCAAGAATTATTATTTTGAAATTTTTGATTATTTTTTATAATGTATTTTTAAAGATATTAATGATAAAATATATGCACTAAACAGCGTGAAAAAGTAGACTATAGCATAATCTTGGGGGCACACGACATGATAGAGTTTAAAAGAATTAGATCTTGTTTTAGTCCCATAAAAATCACATTTTATCAACAAAAAATTCATGAGTAAATACCGTGCAATAAAATGTTGAGATCAATGTGGGGGTAAAAGCGTAATTTCATATGTAAAAAGATGATGAAAGTTTGGTTAGGAAAGCATCATGAAATGCATCACCAATTTGTAATTGCCAAAACGTAATATTCGCAGTCCCACTTGTTTAATGATGATATTCATATGATGTCATTCGAGATGATGCCGCCTCTCTTTTGATTTTTCTGTGGCGTCTTGTTTTCTCCTATTCAATTATAAATTTGATAAAAATAAAGTTTACTCTCAGTATCGCGCACAAAGCAGAATTGAGTAGAGTTTTTTTTCCTAAAAGATGCGAACAAATCATACCAGAGAGTAAAAAGATATGTGCACAGTCAAGAAACTCTAACTAATCTCTGCGCCCAATAGAAGTTGAACCCTAAATCTTTTGCTCCACATGCAGATGCTCTAATTATTGAGCCACAAACGCTTTTTGGTCAATTATATATTTGACAATAGTTAATATTTTACATTAATTAATATTTGTTTCAGTTATAAAATTTTATTATTTATTATTTTAATAGTTTTTAAAGTTGATATTAAAATAATGCTTGCTAAATCCATAAAACAAGTCTTTCTCTTGTATCAAAGGCATTGCACTATTAATAATTGTCACAATTCACAATTACTCCCTCCCTTTCTTTTTTATGTCCACTTTACTTTTTGCACATATTTTTTATAGCAAATTTTAAGTTTTAATTTCTCTAAATACGTATCATAAAAAATTATAAAAATTATATATTTAAAAACTTAAAGTAAAGACCAATCTTAACAAGATCAGTAATTAATATATTTTATTTTCAATATATATTTCAAAAATCTAATTTAAATTTTTCTCTTTTAAAGTGGACAAATTTAAAGTGGACAAAAGAAATTAACAAGTGGGTATTAAGAAATTAGTAGTGATAATTAAATTATCAACCAGTCTCCTGAAAAACCGTTTTTCTAAGAGACATCTCTCGGACCCACTCCATTAAAGCTTATTGCCTATATTACTCAACATTTCCCTGATGGGCCACCCCAATTAGAGATGGTCTCTTAAAGAGACCTTCTCTCACAAGAATTTGTGTTAGATTATATGTATATGATTAACACAAATTCTTGTGAGAGACAGTCTATATCAGAGACCATCTCTATTTAAACTGGCCCATAAAGAAAAATATAGAGTAAAATTAGATATTAAGCTTTAACGGGTTGGACCTGAAAGACGTCTTTCAGAAAAACAGTCTCTCAGGAGACTAGCTGTATGATTAATAGTGAGAGAAATTGAAATAAAATGTTCGAATGAAATTTAATAAAAGTGGTGGGGACAATATTAAAAATAAAAATATTCTAAAATTATCAAGTGTTAATGAAAAATGTAGCAATCTATTCAAAACAAAGAAGATTTTTTTATGTTATTTATCATTATTTTCTCTAATTCTAATAATGAATACTAAAAATTAAGAAACAGAGGGGACCATATGAGATCACATGTGAGGAGCAGGGATGCTCATGGTGGGATTTGGGCGGGCCTGAACCTGGATCCATTAACTTTTGGTGGACCTATACCCGAATCCAGACTTTTAGGGTTAGAAAATTTAAGACTCGAATCCAGATTCGTTGGTGATGATGAGTTTAAGGCCTTAAATGGGTTCTAAATGAGTATTAATTTAATTATTAATAATTAAATATTTTTTCATTTTTAAGATTTCATTAGTACTAAAACAAGTCTATAGGTTGTATATAAGTCCAAAATTAGTACAAATTTTGAATATAATAAGTTAAGAACGAACTTAAATTGATTTTGAATTAGCGGATCTGGAGGGTCCAGAATGCATCACAGGTTTAAGTCTTAAATGGGTCTAGAGAAAGAGTCTAGGTCGGATCTGGGTCTGATGGCCCTACACCTAGACTCACACACATATATTTAAGGAAGTAGCATATCAGTAAATAGAGAGATAAGAGGTTATCTACGATTAAAACGACCAACATTTTGCAAATTAGCTACAATAATTATATTTTTAAATTTTTTAGGCTGTAATTTATAAAATATAAAAGTTGAAGTTTTTGATTTCAAAAAGTCTCAAAACTTCTCAATTGTTTTTTACAAATTAACTAATATAAAAAAACAATAATAAATAAAAAGCCCTAGAAAAAAATTAAGAAAGTCGTTAGTTAAAAAAAGAGAGAATGTTTTTCTTTTTTTTTTTTATTTAAGTGAAAACTATAACAAGCATTCAACAAGTCTTATAAGAGACCACCTCACGATAAAATTACTCATACAATAGTAGCCCAAGAGGTCAAATTTTAACTTTATTTCAATACGGAATCACTAAATTGATCAATTCAAGATCATAATTGATACCTTCACAGTCAAAGTTGATGACTTTAAAAAGTTATAATTGATCATTTGTACACTATTAAGAGAAAGTCAAAATTGATGACGTTAAGATAATAATTTATCTCTTTAAAAGTTATAATGGACTCATTTAAATTTGTAAGTTATTATTGATGATCATATAGGTCATGATTTATAATTTAGCATGATAACCATTGAATTGATCACTTCAAGATTGTTATTAATCTTTTTTAAACTTGTTAGTTATTATGTTTAAGTTGTCCACTCTAACGTTATAATTGATCATTTTTATATGATTAAACACTTTAAAGTTTAAATTGATATAAGTCAGAGTTGATCACTTTAAAAGGACATAGATTGCTCTTCTTAAGGTTATATACTTTAGGTCATTTTAAGGTCAAAGTTGATCATTTATACGTCAAAATTAAACATGAGTCATCTCATATGTGTTTGGTCTAACTATCCGATGATATTTTCCAATAGATTGTGTTATATGTTGAAACATTACGTGATTTGGAACCTTGTTGGTTTGTATAATATGAGATGTAGTCATCATCATCATACCGAATGTATCCCGCTCATAGACAAACTATGGTCAGGGTCTACGAAAGGAAGATAGACAGCAGCTCATACCCAAATTAATAAAAGAGTGCAGTCTAAGAGTCTCTAGGCTCAAAAGGTTCTTCAAAGAGAGTGGCCCCCACAACTATCCAAAAGCCTGCAACATACACCCACGTTAATCATGCATAGTAATCAACACTACAAAAAATGTTGCATATAGGCACGCTTAAAAATGTATTTAGGCACGCTTATATGTGAGGCTGAGACATTTAGCCACGCTTAATTTAACGTGGCCTCTGCATGTGTTACTAAATTTTTAGGCACTCTTATAAGTGTGGCTAAGGTTCTATATAAGCGTGACTAATAATACCTTTTAGCCACGCTTATAAGTCACCAGCCACGCTTATAGGTATTGAAAACTTCCCTCATTAGATAAGCATGGCTACATGAATTCATAGCCCTTTGTTTTTCTTTGTGTTTTACCACACAAACAAGCGTGGCTATCAAGCATAACTAAAATTTAACTAATTTTGCGGTAAATTAATTTTAATTATTATTATTATTATTATTATTATTATTATTATTATTATTATTATTATTATTATTATTATTATTATTATTATTATTATTGGCAAATAAAAAGCTTTCATTTACCAGAAAAAACCACAAAAGTCAGCTATAGATCCAAAGCTTATACAAAGATGCTAAGTTTACAAACAGACTAGAAAACAAAACAACACTAATGCATCCAATTGCAAAAGTAACAGCAACTGAGCAACAGAAAGATTTGAAACTAGCAACTGAGTATCATCCATACCAGCAGCTGTCACTCTAGCAGCATCCCAAACAATAACAAAAACCAAAATAACTGAACAAGTCCAGAACAAGAAGACAACAACAACATCTAGCTCAATGCACCAGCAAGGAATTGCATCAGCAGGTCAACACCCAAAAAACCTCAGTCAGCAAGTAGCAGTTGCAACATCAGCAGAAGAACGCCCAAATTTGCCTTGCAGCATAGCAGCAACACAGCCATAGAACATAAGGTACCAGCAGCACACAACTGAAGTGAACATGTCATCAATGTAGTAGCATCACATACCCCCACAAAGCATCAAAAGCAGAAGTCTGATGAGGCAGCAGCAATCAGAATCAATATGCGACAACATGAAACAAAGGCAGTACAACAACAATGATGGCATAGATCATCAGCAACAACCCTAGGACAACACATTCAACAAGATGAATCAGCAGCCCCAATTGAAGAGAAATCAGACAACACCCACAATGCAACAAGACTTGCTGGGGGGATTGTGCAGATCACGCAGCACTGATGTGAATACTAAACAGCATCCAAAGCACCTCCTTCAAATCAACAATAGGCATCAACACAGATACTAGGTTTGCCCCTCATGTCGGCAACACTCCAGCAGCAAACTTCAAAACATAGCAACATAGCTCTAAACATCATCAACAACATCATGAAGAGCTATAACTAACTAAGATACACAACAGATATACACAACGTTAAGGAAAAGTAGCAGGCAGTAATCTCAGCAAAGTGCACATGACAAAAGATAGCAGCAACCCCTCATCAGAACCTCAAACCAAATCAGCATCACTCAGATAAAGAGCTATAACTAACTAAAGATACACAACAGATATAAAATGTACAAATAACTAAACAAACGATATTGGTAAGAAAGGTGATAAAGAGCTATAATTAGAGGCAAAGAACAGTAACAAACGGTGGTCAAGAGGGGCATGTCTAGTAATCTAAGAAGTGGATAAGGCGCCGCCAATTGACCCTATTCCTGGTCAAGTTCTTAGAGAGATGGAGTCCGTGCAAGTCACTTCTAATCTGCTCCTCCCACGTCCTTCTAGGTTTTCCTCAGCTTCTATTGCCTTCCACTATGATGCATTCAGTCCTTCCGACTAAGGCATCATGGGTCTTTCTCTCCATATGCCCAAACTATCTCAGCTTGTTCTTCTGAATCTTTGTAGAGAGAGGTACAACTCCTAACTTCTCCCTGAACTCTTGGTATCTTATCCTGTCCATCATAGTTTTACCACACACCCACCTCAGCATATGCATCTCAATTACATCCATCCTCTATTCGAAAACCTTCCTTACGAGCCAACATATAGTCCGTGCAACAAAATCGGCCAAATTGCAACGCGATAAAACTTACCCATTAGTCTACTAGGGAATTTTTTATCACAACGCACCCCGGTCACTACTCTCCACTTAATCCATCCACCTATATACGATTAGAAACGTCTTTATCAATCTCCCCATTATTGTAAATCACCGAACCAAAATATTGGAACTTGAATGTACGTGCAACAACTTTTCCCCCTATGGTCACCTCTAGCTTTCCTATCGATTATGTCCCACTGAAGTCACATCGCAAGTATTCTGTCTTCCTACGACTTATGCGCAACCCCTTACCCTCCAAGACTTCCCTCCACTCTTCCAATTTAATTTTAGCCTCCTCCTTAGTTTCTGCGGCTAAAACAATGTTGTTAGCGAAAAGCATGAACCATGGTATGGTCTCCCGATTCTGTCCTTAGTTTCATACGGTTAGAAACATATTCGTCGTATATATACTTTAAAAAACAAAAGACTTGAGAAATATTTCGTTTTAAGAAATTGAATATCGGAAATCTTCATATATGATCCATCAATTAGTATAACTATTAGAAGATTGATGAGAAAATTTTAATTTAAACGCAAGCGCACGGTGTACGCGTAGTGCGGGTCGAATACGAGGAGGCTTGATAATTCTAAATTGTATGCTTATGACTAACAAAGACAACGGTTAAACAAATATGTATGGTGAAACTCTAATCTTATGATGCAAGGAATTAAAACAACTATGATATTGGTGTAAAACGATGGTATGAAAGACACTAGGGCGTCGGGCATCACCTAATTCTAACATGGAATTTAATCACTTTCATGATTGTATGAAATTGAGCCAAAAATATGAGAGAACGTGATCTAATTAATCTCAAGCTTCCGCTTAATTGACTAATATCGATTTAAGACCAACTAGCATTAATCCTCAAACTTCCGTTCTATTGGCTAATACTAGAAGAAATTTAACTCAAATATATCTCAATCCTAAGTTAAACCAATTCTCAAACTTCAATTTTATTGAAAAGGCCAACAAAGATGTTTAAACCGAGATTCATTAAGCATAGGTTCAATCATAGACTCAAATTGCATACAATTAATCAATAAAATATCAATCCATGCTTCGAATTAGGGATTTCACCCTAACCCTAGATAAAGATACTACTCACAATGCATGATTATGTGAAACATACAATAAACAATAGATAAAAATGAAGAACGCAATAATAATACAAGAAAACTTACGAATCGGGAAAATAACATAAACTGAAAATGCGATATCCAAATGCTACAAATTGTTCTTCCAAGGATGCTTAAAAGAAAACTCTAAAATTTATAAGAAAAGTACAGAAAATTAAAATGAAAACTGATTAAAATGAAAGTAGTAACCGTCACTTTAAATAGTGGCCTCAAAAATTAGAGAAGAAAACCGCTGAGATTTGACCCGGCTTGAAGAGCGACGAGCGTCACTTTATAGGTGACGAGTCGTCGCTCAGTCTCTGGAAAAAATTGGAGTTCATCATTGATCGAGCGTCGAGCGTCGCTTAGGGAGCGACGAGCATCGCTTTTAGGCAACGAGTCGTCGCTTCTGGTCTGGCTGGCGAACATTAAATGGCCACCATTTCTTGCTAGGTTATCGGATATGGACATATAATATACCGTTGGAAAGCCCTTGAAGTCTACTTTCCAATGCCGCAAACCTTGTATCAATGTGATCTATCTATCAAAAGTTATGGTCAAAAGAGTGAGCATATATCAAATTTCACTTCCAAACTTTTGTCTTTTAAGCACTTTTTCCATTCTTTTGCCCATCTTCATTGTCAAACATCTTCAAGCTAGCAACGATCTTTTCACATATTTTAGGGGTCTTAGGCTATTTCTCCAAGTCTTCACCCTTTTATAACTCCGGAACCTAACAAAAACCCCAAATTTTGCCTCATATATCACATAAAACACAAAAATCAACCTTATGAGACAAAATTTGCAATAAAACACTAATTACACGCCTAAAACCCGCTAAAACTTCATATAAGGAGCATAAAATTGATACGGATAAGTGCAAATAATTGCATTTATCAAAGATCCTTATTAGCTAAACCACAACTTGGTTGCATTGTACCTGATTCGGGATGAAGCAGTAATTTTATACTCCTGCGTCATGAAAAGCTTAGAGGTACGGTATAATTGGGGATGTGCAAACTCTTAATGTAATCATGACTGACCGAGATGAGGGGCTATGCACATTCAAAATGATGTGGAGAATATGGTAAACAAATTATGTGGTGGTTAAACAAATCACAAGGGGAGCTATTTCGGGGGACTAATTGGAACCTTTTAGTTATTTTCTCCACAATTAAGCAATTTGAATAATGTTGTCACATGATTGCTTATGCCTGGAACAAGAGGAATAAAACATAACTAGAACTTGGATATAACATAAACATAAGTTTGTGCGTGTATAAATAAATGATTGTGCACATATGGGTAATCAAACAACTGGTCTAGTTGAGAGTCAACATTTGTCGCTACTTCTTGTAATTTCTAATTATTTTTTTACTATAATTTGTAATTATTTCCTAGTGTACTTTGTATTTATTGTAATTTGTATAGATGTAATTTGTAATTATTTTATGATGTAATTTTTAGTTATTGTAAATGGTGATAAAAATTAATAAAGACAATAAAAAAGGCATTCAAATGTTATGTATCAATATTAATAACAAGGTTATTGTTATGTAAAAAATCAAATATTGTAGAGACAAAAAAATGAGAGGGAAGACATCTATGGATCTATAACTAGAAAGTTATCATTTGGTAAATAGATTTCTAACTTAATCCTTATAAATGTCTGCCATTTGGAGATCTTGAGGGCTCATGTCAACGTGACGGCGCAATCTTAAAAGTGGTCACAATGTCGCATACACCTTGATCATTCATTGACAAACTACACCAATAAAACATTGTAAGACTATAGAAAGTTTGTAAACGAATAATGTAAAATTAATTTTAAAAGATTACTTAATCGACTCTGCTATTTGTCATAGCAAATGAGAAACTTTATACTTCCCCTAGGATTAGGAACCGGTTGGACGACACTTTGAACCAGTGTAGGTATTCAAAACCAGACTTTGATATAACGAATACCTCGATAAGTGTATGATTCACAACGTGTGCTCAATAAGAAAACATATGTTTCAATGATCATACTGGTAGCGCTAAACAAGTAAGAATAGAAACCCTGTGAAGGTCATTTGATATTAGTAGGTCGTTAAGGCGCTGAAGGAATACGTTGGACATACCCAAGCTATCTAACTATCCTCTCGGGCAAATACAACTTGATGATATCAAAGTATGTAATAAACCCAATATTTTTAGTGTGTGGGTGTTTGCTCAATAACATCGGTGGACCAATCAAGTATGGAGTACAATCAACCTACAAATAAACATAAGTATTACCAGCAAAATAATCTTATATAAATTACAAAATAATAAAGGACTTACATTTCTAAAATATTACATGAGTTTGACATGGAGTCCAAATAATCCTGTAGTTTTTTAGAATTAATATGTCCCGTGATGTCTTCATTGGCCTCCATAGCTCTGCCCTTGTCTCTTTAAGAACATCATAATGATAAGGATAAGGCTGAAAGGGTGAGAAGTACTCGTAAATACATATCTATAATAGTGTCGGACATCCTCCAATGGTCTTGCAACCAGACCTAGAAGTTATACCCAACAAGGTATATAGGTATGCTAGAGTAACCATTCCTACGAGACCTTATCCTTATCCTCATCTACAACAACTATAGGGTGGATGCCTGATCTCAGTCTGCATCTTGTTGACTAGTAGTTTCGACCTCACAATAGCCATTTAATATGTTGTAGAATACACCCGTAAAGACTAATAACTATTACATAGGATCAAAATGTCACTAACATTGACGTCCCTACCCTAGTTGTGACCATCCTCGTCCCGTGTAGCTCGCTTATTGGCTCCCAAAATTAACCTTCGAGAAACAGTGTCCATGTCTGGTTCAACCGAAAATGAATCATCAGTAATACCTAAGCCCAGTATGCATTGCACATCGTTCAACATAATAGTCATGTCCTCCATGGCATGTGAAAAGGTGTTGGTATTCGGTTGCCACCTCATAATAAAAGTCGATATCAAAGCACAATCAATGTGCTGATGCATAATACATGGCGGCTAGCCTAAAGAAGTATTAGGAAACTCTCTATTTAATTCATCATACATATCTTTTAGTCTATTGATGGACTCCAAGTTCTTTTTCCCAGTACAAAGCTCTAGAATTAGAGGTGCTCACTTCCCTCGTATATAATCTTAGTTTCATGGCCTCCTTAGCTAGGTAACAATCATACATATGTAAGTCCACCTACCTAGGGTGAAGTAATCACCCAAAATCCGTTATCAGCCTACCTATATCTCCTAGGCCGAGGAGCTAGATCGTCCATATGGTTGTCTAGTGGGGCATCAGAACTACAAATGTACTATGTCTAGTCCATGTAAGCACAAAATTGTCCTTATGTCCCCAAACAACCGTTCAATCTCAAAGGTATCCCATAGACGTCGGTAGTGACATTGTCTCTCCTCGTCATCACCTAACGTAGAATAATTAAGTGCGTTCATAAGATCATCAATAGATGTACGCACCTGTTCCAAGGTGCTAAACCATTGGGCCTAATTATGTCTTGCCGCCTACTCCTGCCTAGCACGATGGGGATGATCCTACAAAAAACATGGCTTTTCTCTATATTTTTATGACAAATTCTTGAGAGAGACATTCGTTTTAAGAGACCATTGCTTTGGGCCAATCCAAAAGTAACTTAAATCTAATTTGTAGAGAAAAAAAAAAGAAAACTTTAAAAATTACGCTTCTCTTTTTATGATGTTGCTCATAATTTTTTCTTTAAAGCCATAATTTAATCTTCATCAATCTCATCAAATTTACGCAATTTTCTTATCTAATTCTTGCTTATATTATCATTTGTTTGTTAATTCTTCAATTTAAATTTGGCGGTAATGTTTAATTTGTTCATTGTCGAATATTTTTAGTGTTTCATCAATGTAGGTGTTTATAAAGTGTGTATTTGTTAAATGGGCTAAAGTAATTGTTTACAGATAATAAAGTAGGTATTTAAGTTATACAAAATAGGTGTTTTGGAATATAATGTAGGCATTTATGGTATAAAAAGTAAGTGATATGGAATCTAGAGTAGGTGTGTTATAGTATATGAATAAGGATCCTAGTTATATATATTATGGTATATGAAATAGGATTATAGGATAAATAAAGTAAATGTTTATATCTATAGAAATTGTTTCTAACATGACAAGTTGCTTATGATAATTGAAGCATGTGTTTATGATAAGTGAAGTAAATGTCTATGGTATGTGTAGTAGGTATTTTAATATGTGAAATAGGTGTTTAATACTTATATTATAAGTAGGTGTTTATGTTATGTAATGTAGGAGTATTTAGTATGTGAAGTAAGTGTTTATGATATATAAAGTAAGGATTTTAACTATGTGTCGTAGGTGTTTGTGATATGTAAAGTAAGAGGTTTTAGTATTTAAAGTAGATGTTTTTGATATCTGAAGTAGGTGTTTAGGAAATGTGAATTAGAATTGTTTTAATTTATAAAGCTAGAGTTTTGATATCTGCAATAGGCATTTATGGTATGAGAATGTGTTTTGGATATGTGAAAAAAATCTTTAGTGTCTGAAGTAGGTATTTTTGATATTTAATTTAAGAAAGTATTCTTAGTATGTCAAGTAGGAATTTATGATATTTAAAGTGGATGTTTATATTATGTGATGTAGGTTCTATTTAATATGTACAATATGTGATTAAGACTAACTCCAACTCACACCAAGTGTCTAATTTAGTTTTTGCAATAAATCTAATGTACCAATTCAATTCTAAATATCTCAATTCAATTCTAAATATCTCTGATTGTGAATTATGAAATTTATAAAAAAATCGATATTATAAAATTTTTATTGAGACGAATCAAATAATATCTAATTTAACTATAATTTGACATTCAGATTAAGAAATACAAATTAAAAGTGATCGATGAATAGTGTCAAAAATTCAGATGGAAAATTTATTCAGATTAGAAAAAGTATATATTAAGTAGGTGTTTATTGTATGTGTAGTATGGGTCTATTATATGTGAAGTAGGGTTTTGTATTATGTAAAGAAGGTTTATCATATGCAAAGTAGAAGGTAAGAAAACATTTTAGTGATGTTTATGATGAATGGAGTACACTACAAGAAAAGTCGTTTTTAGCAACAAAAAAAGTCGTTGCTAAAATCTTTATTTGCAACGACTTCTGTTGATGCGGGTACAACCATAGCTAAAGATTTTAGCAACGACTTTGGTAGTTGCAAAAGCTTGCCGTTTTTTGCAACGAGTTTTATAGTTACAAAAGACGTGTCGTTGCAATTTTTAGCGAACAAAAGAAGTCGTTGCCAAATCTTCAACATTTTTAGCTACAACTTCTATGACGTATGAATTTATGGTTTGCGTAGAAGATATTTTTAGTATTTGAATTAGGGTTTTATGTTATGTAAAAACAGATAGTAGGCTAATTGCATTGTTATCTTCATCCGCATTTCTATTTTTATCGTCAAATGCGATCTTTAAATTATCAATAGTTGAAACTGATTTAATTGAACAAAATATTTGACATAATGTTTTACAAATATATGTTAACCATTAATAAACTTCAATGAATTCTACATCAATCAAAGATATTATACCTACATTTTCATTTGTATTGTATTTGAATTGATTTTGAGATTTTAAAATATCAAATTTAAGCATCAAATAATTCATTTTTAATTGGTTTTTTGTATTTTAGCTATATTTAATATAACTTTTACTCGGTGATATTGGAGAAAGTTGTTTTACTGTGAGAGAAAAAACTACTTTTTTTAAATTTACAACATATTTGTTTCGTTTTTTTTTAAAGCTAAAATGTGTAAGTACAACACCCGGATTTCCTCCCGTCCTTTACGGTTTTGATTTCATACAAGCGTAACACCCCTGAATTTCCGACCCCTTGTACGAAACCAAAACCGTAAAGGACGGGAGGAAATCCGGGTGTTACAGCAAGGCTTCTTGTGGAAGGCGTCTCTCAAAGAAACTATTTTTTTACAAGAGTCATGGTTACTAAAATCATGATTGTCATCTACGATTCCACGATTTTACGATTTGAATTGTAGGTAGAATCGTAAGTACTTGGTAGTATCTTTCAATTTTAATTACAACGAAATTTGTAGTGGTAGAATCATAGCACGATTCTATGACCTACGATTTAGCGATCTAATCCTACAAATTTATTCTTAAGTTTTATTAATATTTCTTATGCATTGTCCCTCATTAATTTTTTTTTCAATTCAACAATCCAAATAAAGTATAACTGTTATTTTTCCATTTCATTCTTAAAAATGAATTGAATGAAATATTAATTCATAAACTTAATTTTTTGGTGATGAATATGGCCAAAATAGAAATTTATTCTTAATGTAAAATCTTACGATCCTATGATTCAATCCTACAAATTTGATTGAAATATTTTCTAATTAGAATTCCTATTTTAACAGCTTTGACAAGACCTGCTGATCATTTATTGTTTGATTTGTTGAAGGGAGTTTCTTTTGGTGTTTTCAATAGGTGAAGAGAGGTTCTAATCTCTTTATAAACGTTTTCCTTAGATAGTTAAATTTAGAACGAACTAATTAGTTTTACCCTTTTATTTTCAATATTTCTACTTTTCACTTCTTAATTAATAGTTGGGAAATTATCAATGGTGCCCTTGTGTTTTTACCTTTTATCAATGGTCTACATTCTTTTTTTTTTTCCAATAGCACCCCTGAGGTTTGACGTTAAGTCACGCCGTGACACTTTTAGCCAATTTCCGTTAAGTTGCCGTTAAGTTTTTTAAAAAACAAACCATGGTTTGTATATGTGTAACTCAATGAGTTTGGCTCCTGTTTTTTCCCTCCTCGACATTTCTCTCTGGTCTTCATCATCTTCTTCAACTCCTTGCTTGACGCCATTTTTGTGGAAGTTCTTCATCTGAGTTGCTTGATTTGACGCTGGTAAGTACTCGATCTTCCCTAACTTTTTTTTCTGTACATGCAACTACATGTTCTTTGTTGTTTTGTGCCCTAAATGTCGACTGTAATGGTAGAATATTTAGGTTATTTTGTTCGTTAAATGTGGTAGTTTTAGGGTTTTTTCGTTGAATTATGGTTTTTGTTGATGTTCTGGTTGTTTTTGTGTAACAGTAAACCCTAGAAATTAGGGTTTTTTTGAATTTTGAAAGTTGGGTGCAATTTATGAATGTTGATCGTTTTTTTTTGTTTTTTTTGTTGATAGATTGTAAATGGATGATTGTGTGTTGTTGAAGTTTGTGTATAAGGGTACTGAGACTGAGGTTTTTATTGAGGATGTAGACTTAGTAAATGTGCTTGACATGATCATAGACTATTGGGACAAAGCAGAGTCTATGGGTCATTTGATGCCTAAGCATCCTAGTTTCAGTTATGTGTATAACAAGAAAAACATTCAGATTGTTGATGATAAGACACTGGTTGAGATGTTTAGTAGGAATAGAGGAGTTGAAACTATTGTGATCAAAGTTGTAGAATCAAAACCTAGTGCATTGTTAGATAATGCTAGGAGACTTAGGGAAACCCTTAAGGAAACTGCAAGGAGGAAAGAATTGGAGGCTGAAATGGCTAGGAATAAACCTGTGTCATCTGATGATGGGGATGATGATGATGTTGTGATGATAATTCCAACCCCTAGTCTACCCCAAGAGAAGTTGAATGTAAATGCTGATGATGATTTAAACCTCACTGCTTTTGATGATGATGGTGATGATCCTTTAAACCTCACTGGTTTTGATGATGATGTTGGTGTGCAAGTTGATGAAATGGTAGTTGATGATATTGATGAGCATGTTGATGAAATGGCTGTTGATGATGTGGTACTTGATGATATGGCTGTTGATGCTGTTGATGATGTTGTACTTGATGACATGGCTGTTGATGATGTTGTTCTTGATAATGTTGTAGTTGATGAGCATGTTGTTGAACCTGACCCCCTTCCAACCCCAACACTGCCTGTTGAAGCTGACCCCCTTCCAACCCCAACACTGCCTCTTGAAACTGATCCCATTCCAACCCCATTACTTGTTGCTGATGTTGACCCCCTTCCAACCCCAACACAGCTTGATGATCCTGATCCCATTCCAACCCCTGTACAGAATGTGAAGCCTAAGACACCAAACAAAAAGAAGGGTTACTGGAGACCCAAACTTCCTGTCCTAAGACCTAGGAAGAAACCAGTGGAGACCATAGTATTGGAGAATCCACCATCTCCTGGTGACATCAATGATGTTATTCTTGAAAACGCAGAGTTTTTGAATGAGATGAATGAGGAAGTGCAGGTGGAGAATGAGGAGGGTAACATTGAGGAGGAACCAACCCCCAAGAAGCCAACCAAAAGAACCCCCACCAAAAAAACCCCATCCAAAAGAACCCCAACCAAATCCCCATCCAAAAAAACAGTGAAGAGGAACCAACCAACAGAACCCCAACCCAAACCCCAACCTAAACAAACCCCAACCAAAACACCAAAAACAACTGTAACAAAAAGAATTCCCAAGAGTACTTTGAGGAGGAAGGGTTTAAAGCAAGTGGTTACTAGAAGGTCTCCAAGGCTATTGACCAAAGAAAAAGAAGGTGTAGCTTCTACTTCTGGACAGATACCTTCAGAGAGTGAGGATGAGTCCTTTGTGCCATCAGTGCATAGTGACAGTGAGCTTGAGAGTGACAGTGTGTCACTGATTGACAGTGAGGAGGAGATTGCAGTAGAGGATATTGATGTTGTTGATGATTCATTTGACCCTTATGATGGTCTAGTGTGGGATGATCAGTGTGATACATTTGATAGTTACTTGAATAAGTTGTATAGGAATGGCAAATTGTTTGAAGAAAGCACATTTGGCAACATACAAATTAGAGAGTGGCAGCTTTTTACTGATAGGCAACACATGAAATATGTGATTAGGAACTATTGTATTCAGTCTGGGTTTTCTTTAGTCATTGATAAGTCTGATAAGCGTAGGTATACAGCTAGATGTAGTGATGCTAATTGTGATTGGAGGTTACATGCATCTATTCTCCCTGATGGTATCACTTGGGCAATCAAAAAAATTACAAATTCTGAGCATACATGTTTGGGACTTGAAACAAAAAACAGTATGGTCAATGTTAAATGGGCTTGCAATGCACTGCTTGAAGATATCAGGGCCAACAATGACATCCCAGGTAAAGCCTTGAATGAGTTGTTGTGGTCAAGATATGGTGTTGAGATGGCACAAGCTGGGTTGTACAGAGTTAGAAACATGGCTTTGAATATCATCAATGGGGGGCATGATACATCATATGGTTTTCTCCCATCATATTGTGAAATCATCAAGGAAACTAATGTAGGTTCTCATGCCAACTGTGCTTGGTATCCCAATACTCATCCTGAGTATCCTTTGGTTTTTAAGAGCATTTTCATTTCATTCAAGGCATGTTTGGATGGTCTTTTTGCTGGGTGTAGGAGTTTAATAGGGGTAGATGGGTGTCATCTTAAGGGAAATTATGGAGGTGTGTTGTTATCTGCCATTGCCCTGGATGGGAATAATGAAATTTTTCCAATAGCATGGGCTATTGTATCAAGTGAGGATGAAGAAAGTTGGAAGTTTTTCATATGGCATCTGAAGCATGCCCTTGAACCAAGCCAAAGAGGAGACAATTGGTGCATCATCTCAGACAGGCAGAAGGTATATACTACTTTTCCAATCATTTTTTTTTGGTTTTGTTTGTTTTTTTTGACTAACACAACTAATTGTGCAAATACAGGGCATTGATAAAGCAATTACTGATCTATGGCCTAAGGTGCAAAGGAGGTACTGTTGCAAGCACCTTAGTGCCAATTGGAAGAAGGTGTTTCCTGGTCCAAAGTTGTGGCAGCTATTTTGGTTGGCATGTGGGGCTTTCTCCACATTCACATTTGGAAAAGCTATGAAGGAGCTTGACAAGGAGAACAAAGCAGCAAGGGCATGGCTAGCTGAGTTGGGTCCACAAGAAAGGTGGACAAAGCATAAATTTGATGTAAGCTTGAAGTGTGACATGAACAAGACTAATTTTGTTGAATCTTTTAATGCAACCCTAGGAACTGATAGGTGCAAACCAGTGTTAACACTGTTAGAGGGGATTAGGAGGGTCACAATGGTTAGGTTGGCAACTAGGAGGCAAAAATGTGAGTCTTGGGACAAAGTGTGTCCAAACATTGTCAAGAGAGTCCAAACATTGTGTAATGATAGTAGGTCATGTAGGGCTTTCATGTCAAGTGTAGGTGAATATGAGGTCATGGAGGGAAAGTCTGCACTTGCTGTTTCTTTGAACAACCACACATGTCTTTGCAATGTGTGGCAATTGACAGGTATACCATGTAAGCATGCAATGCGTGCTATACTACATGAGGGTCTAGATCCCCACTCCTTTGTCCATGAGTGCTATTCAGTAGAGAGATACAAGATGGCTTATGGTGAAAGCATCAAGCCAATTCCTGATCAAGACAAATGGCCAGCTTCAGAGTCTCCATCCATACTGCCACCACTCATTAAAAGAGGGGTTGGAAGGCCTTGTAGAAACAGAAGGCGAGCTGAGGATGAAGCAAGGAAGGGCAAACGTTCCAAAACAGTGACTTGTGGAAAGTGTGGTGAATTTGGACACAACAAGTCCACTTGCAAAGGGGGAGCAACTAAGAAGCAAAGGCTACAAAAACAGCCTGATGAAGCATCAACATCCAAGCTCAAAAAGAAGACAGTGCCAAAATCAAAGGCCTCACAAAAGGGCAAAGGCAAAGTGCACAGTTGAAAATTATGAAAATTTAACTTTTGTATGAACTTTAACTTATGTATGAAAATTATCTAACTTTGGTATTAACTTTGTATGAACTTTTGTATGAACTTTTGTATGAACTGATGGTATTACATAAGAAATGATGGTTTTACAGTTGAAAGACATGTGTTTAATAAAATCCCATTTCATTTCATTGCTTAATAATTCATACAACATTACATAATTTAGGGCTTAATAATAGCCCTAATTGAAAAAGATACATAATTTAGGGCTTAATAAAAGCCACAACCAACAATAACAACAAAATAATTACAACATACTTCATGAAATCAGCAACCCTAACTAATCCATCAACCTTGTCAGACAACCCTAAAACAGTAGCTTTCAATTCCCTTAATTCTTCCATATTAATGGCATCAGGAGCAGGACCTTGAGCATCTGCAAGTGTAGCTTCATGAAGATTTTCCTTCAAATCATAAGAATATCCCCACTCGAATGCTTGACAAGATATGCATTTGTAGTAGATTCTTCCAAGATTTGTCACTGAACCCGAAACCCTAACATCATAAAATTTGGAGGGATCACAGTCGCACTTCTTCAACCGTACCCAGCTATCACCAGCTTCGACCCTAGGAATGGCCTGGTGTCTTTTGGAGGTACCGGAGTACACCTTGCCGCAAAAAGAAGAATTCTTGGATGAGGTAGCAGCCATGGATGGAAGGTAAGAGAGAAGAAGGTAAGAGAGAAGAATGCTGAGTTTCGTTTTTCTGAATTGCAAATGAAGAAGAAGAACACATGGTATATAAAGATCATACATTAACCATGGTTGAGTTAAAAACTAAACTTAACGTCAACATAACAGAAAAACTAGCAAAAGTGTCACGGATGTGACTTTGTCTGAACCTCAGGGGTGCTATTGGAAAAAAAAAAAAGATTGTAGACCATTGATAAAAGGTAAAAACACAGGGGCACCATTGATAATTTCCCTTAATAGTTTTAACTAAACAAAAATTGATTTACCATTTAAGTTTTCAGTAAATTAACAATTTTTGATAAAACTCCCAAATAAATGTTTATATCATGTTTAGATAAACACATCAATAAATAAGGTCAATTGAATTTTAATAATTGAGATTGGCAACACATAAAAAATACATAAATGCAAAAGAAAAAAAGTTCTTGTAATTACAAGCAGCAGAAGAAGATTGCATCACAAAGTTCTAGTAATTGTTAGGCTCTTGTCGTGCAAAACCACATGCAATTACCGATAATTTTCTGTACGATAGGTAATTGTACTACTACTCACCAACACATTCATAAAGTCTTAGTAGATAACGATTATTTATCTAGTTAATAAAGCTTCTTTATATATTAAAATGTGATAGGGTGAAAGTTTTTGTTGTTTTAATGTATCTTTTTTCATTTTGTTTATTTTAAAATTATTCCTTTTGTCTTTTTATGAATATTTACACATTACAGTTATTGATTAGAAATTTTTTCCAACCCATTAGCAAAGTCATTTGAAAATTCAAAATTAAATAACCAAAAGTCTAAAAGAGTAACATACAATGAATTCAACTTGAACAAGTACTATTTCATAAAAAAAAAAAAAAAAAAAAAAAACTTGCACAAGTACAATTTGATGTATAATTAATTGTGGGAAAATAAGCGATGAAGGGCATAATTGTCCCAGTCTTTTTCAAGTCTCTGTGTTGACTTGGTTGATTAACCCTCGCATATCATGGAGAATAAAACATCTTTTATATGGTAGAAATTATGACCTTTCATGCTTTTAGTAAAGTAGGAAAAGGAAGTATTCTTATTGACCGTGGAGGGCAAAACAGACTACCATTCAGTTATGAATTAGAATTAGGCATAGGTCTGTTAAGCTAAGGTCTATATCCGACTTGATCCTAATTTAAGGTTATGGGTCCAAATTTTTTAGACTATAGGGATCTAAGTTAGGGTCTGGGTCCAATAAAAAACTCTGAATTTGGGTGTAGCTAGACCTGATTCGACCCATACTAATCCCTATAGTACAGGACTTCAAATTGTTTAAGGCTCTAAAATTTTATTTTCACATGAAGACCTGATATTAACTTCAATCAAATCAAATATAATTTACAATGCATGCTAATTAATAATTTGAGTTATAACTTGATAAAGTATTTCTAGTATCAACTACAAAAACAAAATATAACTAGTTATTGAAAATATAAAATAGTTTATTTCTTATATAACTTCATATCATTAACATGAAATTATACATTACTTACCTAATACCTAACCCCTAATGCCTAATGGTAGGCAATTAGGCATGTAATTACTTAAGTAAGATCGCCTAAACATGTCATTTAGAAACAAAAAAATATGTGCATCAATCTTAATTTTGAACCACATTTAAGGGCTAATAACTTACTCTTTTATGCTAAAAATCCGACCACCAAAAATCTATTGTATAGCTGTTTTGTGCATGTGTTCGATTCCACTTCCACCCATTTTTGCTCATGTATGATCCATTCAATCAATCACATTATATTAGTATTTGTTCATCCCCATGAAAAGCTACCTAATCAAATGTTTGTGAAGGCCAACACTAGTAAGATTTGTACTAGACTTTTGAGAGTCGTCTTTACAAAAGACTTTCTCTCAAGAGAGTGAGAGACCACCTGTAATATTTTCTATCAAGAATTAATTGAAACAGAACCAGGCCTAGGTACGTTGGAGTAGTAATGTAAATTTAGTGTAATTTTGATAGAAAAATATTATAACAAGTTTAGTAGTCATATTTGTTATATACTCCAGTCTTTTAATCTTTATCTATAAAAAAATTTGATTAGTGGTAATGAAAAATGTTAGTTATGAACAAAAAATTTCAACTTATCATTAACATGAAAATAACATAGGTATAACTTCATGGAAATTTATACTACAAATCATTTTCGTTATCTCCATTATTAAGAACGACCATATGGACAAATAATGAGATTCAGACAATAGGAAGAGTGTAAAGAAAGCACACAAAAGTCATCTTCAAAACACCCACCGAAGATAAAAGATTACTCAATTTCATTGAAAATTCGTAAGATGGCAACAAATTTTCAAAAGTCCCAGCTGCCTTGGTCTACAAAGATAGTTGATCATTAAACATAGTCCACTACTAAATCTGGTTCTAGTGAAAATAATGTACACATCCGTTCTAATTACAGGGACCACAAGATGGCCTTTTGCCACTCAGCATTCAGGGCCGGCCTTAAGGGTGAGCAAGAGGAGTCGTCGCCCTGGGTCCCACATCAAAAAAGCAAAATTAATGGTTATACAAAGTTTATATAGGTTATAAATTGTAAAGGAAAAGAGCTCCAATGTGTTATTTTGCCCAGAGCCCTAAAATATCTAGGCCGGCCCTGTTAGCATTCTGCTACTCTCATATTCTCCTTGGCCGTTCAATGTTGTCAACTGACAATACTAGAGAAACTGATAGATACTTATGTGATAGCATTTACTCAAGTTCAAACCTTTCGATGCACATGTTTTATTAACGGTTTAAAAACCAATATACATCATTTACTTTTATCTAAATGCGGCTCGGATATGTTGCAGTGTTCAAGGATTCAACTCAAACAAAAGCTTAAACTTATGGTTGAAGTTTCAAGATATGCTATATACTCTAACACGTCCTCTCAAATAAAGGCCTTTTGGGCTAGAAGTGTGGATATACATAAGCGCTGAATATTTCGATAGATTCGAACCGGTTACCTTTTGTCACGTTAGCTTCTGATACCATGAATAACAACAGTGAATGTAGACATGAAATAGTCTTGTAAATGACAAGACAAAATGTATGTATCTGGAAAAATAGTCATCCATAAATAATTCTTTCCCTTTTTATTAAAATTCCATGCATTCATGTGTTTTAATTTGACTCCAAGTCTTGTCACCTTCATACAAATCCGACCCTAGATATTTGAGGCTGTGGGTGAAATAGCACATTGGATCCTTTTTCTTTGCAATTTATAACTTATATGGACCTTTTACAATCATTAATTTTTTTTTTCAACATAAAACCCTAGGCAACGGCCCTTTTTGTCCACCCTTAGGGCCGGTCTTGCCTTCCTAGACAGTCTAATAGTCCATTGAATAGATCAATTGCGAGCTCTGGGTCATTATACTTCATTTAACATGACATTCAAGATTCTATCTTAAATCACAATGGCAAATACGTTTTCTCCAATGAGACCAGTTAATACTTGCTTCAATACATTAGTTTTTGTTTGATAATGACTTTTTTTGACTTTTGGCTTTTGGATTTTAACTTATTGTTCGGTTCAAATAGTTTAAAATACAATTTAGTAAATGACTTTTAAGACACATAAAAAATATATCTAAACAAAAATGAAAAAAACCGACTTTAACCAACTTTTCCATTGTTTTTTGGCTTTTATCCACTTTTTAGATAACATATCCGGCTATAAACAATTGACTTATTCAATTAACTTAAAAGCCAAAAAAAGCAGTCAATACTTTCATGTCATTGTCTAGGTCATTAATTTCTGATTTCCTCACCCTTAAGGCCTAGCTTTTAGGAGATTCCATGTCAAGAAGTACAACTGTTTGGAGCATATATCACTTTGACCCATATCTAGGATGACTCCATAATCATCAGAATATATACCTGCACCTAAAGAAATCCAAATGTTATGATATAATAAGTCAAGATCTGGATTATGTTAGAGTATATAGGATATGTTGGGGCCTCAACCATGAATTTATGGTATCAAAAATATATATAGAATATGTTGGGGCCTCAACCATGAACTTAAGATATCAGAAGCCCATGTGACGGAGTCACGGAAGGTCACAGGTTTGAATCTCATCTACACCTCATTTCGAAATGGAATATTTTGCGTCATCTATAAAGAGAGTCTATGCTGCATCTACACTTCTAACCCACAGGGCTTTCGTGTAAGGGGGCGGCGTGATAGTCTGTTAGAGTATATTTCTGGTTGAGTTGTTACCCTTGATAGATTATAATTGGTTCCCGGGATAAAATTATTAGGCCGTGACAATTCGTCACATAATCTCTCCGTGGCCCACTCGTGGGGACACGGGAAACCCGTGGGCTCGGGCCCACAACCCCACGGGTCAAGAGCGTTGACTTGCACATACACTCGGAAGTTCATTGTTTCCCAAAACCATATGGCTATAGGAGGATTAGCTCACCAAGTATATATGCAAGTCTACAACTCGGCCACTATTATTTATCAATGTGGGATCTGTGAAGTATTTCAAACAAGAGAGTCTATGCTGCATCTAGACTTCTAACCCACAGGGCTTTTCGTGTAAAAGGCGGCGTGTTGGACAGAGGGGTCTTTAAGGGTGTGCGAGGTGATCGACCACACAAGGCCCCTCTTTCAGTATATGAAAAAGTTAATCAAGAAAAAGAAATATGTTAAATTTATTAATAAAATAAATATATTTACTATAATTAAGGCGTAAAATATTAATTTTGCACAGGACCCCCAAATTATTTAAGACGGCTCTGATGGTAGAGTATATTTCTGATTGAGTTGGTACCTTCATAGATTATAGTTGGTTACTCGGATAAAATAAGGTGCACATCGGCACATGACACACAATCATTAGGTTTCTCTATTTCCTCTGCGGAAACAGACTATTGTCCTAAAGAAGATACCTGACATTGTGTACTTATTGACGGCCTCACAATTAGCAGCAGAAACTTGTTGGTTACATTCTTCAATGACAATGCATCAGAGAATTGTACCAAATGCAATTGCTCCAAAAAATACCATTAAAATTAAAAATCTATGTTTTAGAAACAAACTTTGGACAAGTCTTATACACATCTAGCTTATATACTATAAGAAATTGTTGTAACGCACCTCTTTGTTGTGTAGCAGTCTACAGTTATCAGGAGACTGTATTTTCTTTCCATATGAATATATTAGAAGAAGGGATGGGCATGGGTCGGATCTGGGTCGGGTCCAGCGAGACCCAGATCCAGACCCTAATTTTTTTATTGGACCCAGACCCGGACCCGGATCCATAGGGTCTAAAAATTTTGGACCCGGACCCAGACCCTTTGGGTCTAAAGGGTCTAGGGTCTGGATCTGGGTCCACCACAATTTTATTTTTTTTCCAAAAGTTTTTTAAAAAATATATTATGAAGTGCAATTTTCGACCATTTGCATAAAATTATTTAAACATTCTCGACTAACGAGGATCCTCTAGTACTATATACTAATTGAGCGAAACATAGGACGTTTTTCAACATTCAAGTTCTTATAACGAAATATTTATCAAGTCTATAATTTTTAAAGTATTGATACAACGACAAAATTTTAAATTACATGAATCGATAAAGTTCAAAATAACGCAATACTAAAAAATATAACAAAATTCAAATCAAGCATTTAATTACACATAATGCCTAATATATAATTTAAAAAAACAAACATGTAAATGGGTCCATGGGTCGGATCTGGGTCTCAGATGTGAAGACCCGGACCCGGACCCGGACCCTAAGGTCATGGACCCAGATTCGACCCGGATCCATAGGGTCCAATAAAAGGTGGACCCATACCCTCAAAATTAGGGTCGGGTCGGGTCTAGACCCTTAGGGTCCAAGACCCGTGCCCATCTCTAATTAGAAGTATTACATAACTTGTTGGCAAGGCCGTCATAAGTTTCGGAGCCTTTGTGCAAAATTTATGTTTTAGACACTTATAATTTGAAAAAAAAAAAGTTAAAATACTACTCCCTCCTATTCACACAAAAGGGCACATTTTTATTTTGGGCCAATTCACACAAAAAGTCTCACTTCTATTTTTACTCTCACCTTTACAATTAATTTAATCAATTAAAATATCCAACTACCCCACTTTTACTACTCCCAATACCCAACTACTACCTTTACAATTAATTTAATCAATTATAATACCCCACAATTCCACTCTTAAAAAGCGTGTCCAACCCAAATGTGCCTTTTTGTGTGAATAGGAGGGAGTAGTATATATGATGAAATTCTTCTATTGATTACGCTAATAATACTATTTGGTTCTTTATAACTTGGTTACTCTCATGTAAAATAGAATACATGTGTTCGTAATAAAAATAATAAATCATAAAAGTATAAAAATAGATTTTTAGGGCCTCTCTAAAAAGGGGCCCTGTGCAATAGAGCGCTTTGCATATAGTAATCGACGGCCATGACTGTTGGTAGATTGTAGCACCAGTTTCTGATAACTTTGTGACAAAACCCATAAAATTCCGTCTTCCCTTTGTCTATATCAAATTTCAGACATGAGCGATTTGATTGCCTTGATATGATCATTAAAGCGAAAAGATGATTTGGTGCTTGGCAAATAGTTATTAGGTAAATTTAGCTTATATTGATAGTATTTGGTAAATTAGGTGGTTGAAATAATTTATTGTTATTTAATAAACTATTTTTAACAAGCTACTCATAGCAGTGGCTTCATCTTGATATGTGTGTGACTCGAACACATAGGTAGGGTGAGTGCGTCCTACAACAGCCACAAGCAAGTCATCGTCTGGCGTGGCGTGAGGAAGACGATTCAGATGGAAGAGAAGGCATATTATATAATCTTGTTGAGTCTTAATGATCAAATCATCACGGAGGTAGCTTATTAGGAGACAATTGTAAAGTTATATATGCTTAAACTAAAGTCATTATCTATGACTAAATCGTTAACTAACAAACTGCTACTTAAACAATGGTTGTTTAGCCTCCGAATATAGTCTGGTACGTATGTCATTAAGGGAACATCTAGAGAATATTAATCCTTTTTTTTTTTACTGGATTTGTATAAATTCGATGTTTAGATAATTTATGAGGATGTTGCATTGATGTTGCTTGTGTCTCTTCCGTCTTAGTTTTAAAAGCTTTGTGGAGTCTTTTGTAGTTGGCAAAGACTCGTTTATTCTAGAAGAATTGAAGGCAACACATTATACTAGGGAATTGCGTCAAAAGGCGACAGGTGAAAACAAGAATAGTCGTAGTGAGTTAGTTATTAGATCGAGAAAAAAAAATCTAGAAAGAAAAGGGGCAAAACAATGGTAACAGTGCTGGGCTAGGTATCGATAATAGTACGTATAGATCTAGCAACACTAGGAATAAGACTTTTAAATACTATAAGGAACCAAGACATTTTAGGTCTAATTGTCTTGAATTAAATAATAAAACTTAAGCTTTTGTAGTTTATAGTAAACAGAGTAAGAACTATGATTTGGAGGAAGACTAAGCAATTGTAAGTCCAGTGATTTATTTGATAGATGGGTTCTTGATTCTGGTAGTTTTTTTCATATGAATCCTCGTCGAGAAGTGTTTGATGCTTATAAGTCTTGATTTGGGGGTTTCATTACAGTTTCTAATGCTACTGCATATGAGGTAGTGGGTATTGCATATGAATCCTCGTCGAGAAGTGTTTGAATCCTCGTCGAGAAGTGTTTGATGCTTATAAGTCTTGATTTGGTTCCATGACACTTCGTATGGTTGATGGGAGAAGATTGACTTTGACTAGAGTTAGGCAAGTTCCCGCATTGGGAAAAACTTGTGATCTTGTTATTAATGTTTATCTGACATTCCGCTTATCACACACCGATACCACAAGTTTTTCCTTTAAAAAAAATAAAAGCCTTTCATTCAAAGCAGATTCAAATAAATGGGCATCCTATTCTTGAAATAATCCTTCAAATCTCCTTTTAATTACAACTAAGAAACTATGGAAAAATTAAGAAATTGTCGAACCATTTATGTTATATTATATACATAAAATTAAATGAGAGTTCAATGTAGATAACAATAAAAAATATTATAAATATTTTAATTAAAAAAATATAGCAAAATAAAAAGAATATAAAAAAGAGCGTGTAAAGTAGTAAAACTTTAACTAGTATCATGATGGTTCATGTTGCTACAGGAAGTTGGGTGATTACAAACTAATGATAAAATTATATATTCTTTCTCTTCTAACAAATATTAAAACATATTTATTAATTTGGACGAAAATAAATAAAAAAAATGGTAGACACATATTAGCCAAGTAAAAAAGCAAACTGAAAAGAAAATTAAGGCAATATCTTAGAGACATAGAGAATATCTAATTAAGTATTTTTGAATACTTTTTATTTATATATTTCCTTGTTTTGTTTATAAGGGATTTTTTCTTGCGAATCACAAAATCTAAAATAAAAAATATGTATAATTAAAATTAATTTTCACACATTTTCAAATATTATCATTTAGAATTAGAAGGATATCAATTTATTTATTTTGTAGTATCAATTATCGTTTTAAAAATGTTACTCCCTCCGTTCTTATATGTGTGTCCTATTTGAAGATTTCACACATATTAAGATAGTGGGAATCTTTTTTGATTGTGGGTATTATTTTATTAGAATAGTGGTGTGAATTAATGATTGTATTGGTATCATGAGAGAGAAAATATAAATTAATTATTATAAATGGGATATTAGAAGAGAGAGAGGGTGAAAAGAGGGTATCAAAACTTTCCATTTTAGGAAATGGGACAAACATATGAAACTACCCGTTATAATAATGTGGACAATAAAAAAAGAACGGAGGGAGTATTTTTCTTCATTTCAAAAAAATTATTTCAGTAAAATATTTTGATTATATATAAAAAAAAACCCTAAATCCTAATTATGATTGCAAATTGGATAGTTGTGTGCACTTTAATTTAAATGGTGGCGTATAAAATAAATGGTAAGTGCATGCAAGTTGTACCAATTCTTTATGTCTCCAATGAAACCTAATGTATTTATATGTAGAGGGAGGATGTATGTTGTGCTTGTTATGTCAAATTGTCTTTTGTCAAAGCATATAATTTCACTTTAGTTTTTAGATGATTATGCAACTTGTTTTGGTGTCTTTGTCCATCAATTTTTTATTAGATGTTGAAAATTTTAACAAATTTACCATAAACTTACATACTTTCTTTGTTTTTTTTTTTTTTACTTGGTATCACCAACTTCTTGTTGTATCTTCACCGACAAATGCTTCAAGCTATACTTCCTTTCATGTAGATGGAGATCTCATTTCTCTTCTTGATTTTATGGATATCAATCAAGTTTTATTGGTGGGACATGATTGGGGTGCTATTTTTGCTTGGCATTTTTGTATTTTTCCTCCTGATAGAATCAAGGCTTTGAATTGTAAAACCAAGAAATTTGCGGTTAATTTCTCAAATTCAAACAATCGAGAATTAAATTGGAAGAACCCTAGAAATTGGGGTTTCAATGGATTTAAGATTTGGTTAAGATTATTGGCCGGAAAAAAAAATAGTGAAAAATATAGGTGTTTAATTGAGAGGATCTTAATCTCGTTCTGATACCATGTTAAATTTCATGTTTAAGGAACAAGATAATCAAAGAATTTAATGAATCATACCATGAGAGAGTAAGAAGAGAGAAGGGGAAGAAGAAGAGAAGATTTTTATTTTGGCCGGAGAAGAGAAGATTTTATTATTATTGTCAATTTGTCATAGTAATAATACAAGCATATGTAAAACATTTATACTAGTAATTACAACTATCTAATGTAAACTACTAAATTCCATCTATATAACATTCCAACAAAATCCAAGCCAGTTTTGATTATATACAATTCCGACTATTTGATTAGAAACCGCTTTCAAATTAAGTTGTGTAAAATATATTCCCACTGTCCAAATGAATTTACAGCATTTTTATTTAGGTCTCTCTCATTTAATTTGTATCATTTTTATTTTTGAATAATGATCAACCACTTTCTTTTAATTTTATTCATACATTTTAACTCTCTTTTAATTTCATTTACACACTTAATTCTCTCTTATTATTTACTACCACTTTTTTTAAAGGAAAATTTGCTCAAAATAATTTCAACTCTCAGCCTTTGGCCAAAAATAATTTCAACTATCAATTATTTTTTTAATAATCCCAACTATTCTCATAATTTGTTGAAAACATGCCGACCGGATAATTTTGATACCAATTCGAGTTTTCATATCAAAGTCACATTTGAACACCTTGATCTAGTAATCTTTGGTCAACAAAATTAGAGGACATATATTAAAAGTGAAATTATCGACATAACAAACTTCGCTTTCATTACCTAGGTCCCAACTTCTAACAAACATGAGGGCTAAAACCATTGAATTGAACTTAACCTTTCAATAAATCAAAGCTAGTGGTAGTCCTTATTCATCAAATATACACAAAATTATAATCCAATATTGATATTTTCAATATTCCAATACAACCAAAATGTTATTCCTTCTATCCTTATTGGACAATGACAAATCATATAGCCTAAAAAATTTTGTTCAAATTTAGACCCCATAAACAAAATTAAATATATTTAACTCAATTTAAAATAACTCATTTATAAAAAATAAAATTAAATATATACGTACAAGATTTAAAATTAACCCAAAGTAAAATAATGTATTCAGAGTGAATCATCACTTAGATTATTGGTTGAGAGCTTTCACTTTTATGGTTGTGATATGAGTTCAGTTTACGATAAATAGTAAAAGGATAATTGTCTCGTGTTCAGCTATATAGCAATATTTAACATATTTCAAACATAACTCTATGTTTGGATAGTAAATTAGGAGATAACAGAAAGGAAGAGGGGAAAGGAAAGGAAGGGAAGAGAAAAGACTCCATAGTTTGTACATGAAGAAAGGGAAGGCAAAAAAAAGAATCACCAAAACTTGGACGAGACGGTCTCATTATGACACCGTCAATTTGAATTGGCCCAATTCGCACATGTAACAACATGTCAATTTTTTTGAGCATTTATCAATTTGAAAATTGATATTTTTAAGGTTAAAATTGATACCGTTAAGATCAAAATTAAAAAAATGCTCAGATTGATACATGCACGAATTGGGCCGGCCCAAATTAAGGGTCTCATTATGAGGCCATCTCATCTAATACAATCTCGATTTTCCTTCAAAAACTTATGTCTTATGGAGAGATTTAAAGTTAATAAAATGAAGGGACTTAAACCCTCCAAATTTCTTTCCTCTAAATATTTTTCCTTTCTTTTTTTGCTATTCAAACAAAAAATCTCTATCCCTTGAAATATTTTCTTTTTTTCATTTTATTTTCCTCCGTCCCAACCAAGCTTAAATAATAAACAGGCAGTCTCTTGAGGGATCGTCTTTCTTAAAGACGTTTCTCAGGCCCAATCCATTAAAGTTTATCACTATATTTACTTTACATATATCCTAATGAGCCAATTCAATTAGAGATGGTCTCTCAAAAAATTGTCTCTAACAAAAATTTGTGATAAAAATTGCATTGAAAACTTACCCAAATATTATCTGATCTATATCTTTACTTTTCAGCACGTAGAATTGGTAAATAAAATTATCAAACCTTTATCACACAGTTTTTTAACACAAATATAAATATAATAATAGATAGATAAAGACTTTCATATTCAATGGGCATAGAAAGTGACTTATTCATTATCATCCTCAAACACCCAATCATCCACGTTTTCTACTTGTATATATTAATAATTAATAAATAATAATAATAATAATAATTATCATTATACATTCATTTATTTTTCTTCAACTCCACCTCATTGGAATCTTTCATCATATCATATTAATCAAACCAAAACCAGATAAGATTGGTGGTTGTCTCTATTATTTATCACCCCTCTTCACTTCATTATTGTTCTTCTTCTTCTTATAAACAGGTATTCTAACCTTCTATCTTTCTTTTCATCTAATTCTTTTAAACTCTTACTCTTTTTACAGGTTTGAATTTCTGGGTTTTGGATCTTTAGTTGCCACTTCGTTTTTTGTGGGTTTTGGGTTTTGAATCATTATTATTTCTTTAATTGCTTTCATGATTTCTGGGTTTTTGTTTAATTTTGGATCAGAGTTTTGATTTGATTTGTTATGGTTCTTTTTTCTCTTATATTTCTTTTTTTATTTAAATTTTGTCTCTGGCAGTTTAAAATGCTGTTTTTAGGGATGAAAATGGCATAATTGTGAATTTAATTATAATTTATTCAGTTATAGCCTGTTTCTCAGAAATTAGTTTTTTCCATAACATGATTACTGTGCTTATGAGATTGGAGGTGGTTTATTTTACTCTAATCACGTTTGTTTCATTTTCTGTTGAGTTTTACCAGCTATATTAGGTTAAAATTTTAGTTAGAAGATTATATTTGAAAAGAGATTTTTAATTGGGTTTAAGAGTATTTCATTGGATTTATGTATATTCATTTCAAGTGAGTATTTGTTTGCAATTGAAAGCTTTGTAATACTTACTTGATCCATTGATCTTGCGGTTTTAGGTTCGACCTTCCAATCATCAACCCAACATGTTAAAATTTGATTATATGGTTTTAACAATATCTATTCTCTTGCATAATCTTATTTTTATTGATACATTCTAGTTATGGTTTTTCATACAAATCATTTTTGTCCAATATGGATTGCATAATCATTCAGTTGTTGTACTTCTTATAGTTGATACTCTTATGTCCTGTTTGTTAATCAGTAGTCAGTACTAAATGATGGGAATAAGAATGATTTATAGTGTAAATTTTCATGATATGTTTCATGTCATTCCCATGATAATGAAAGTTTGATCATAAAAAAGTTTTTTTCTATACAATTTTCCATGACCACCTAATAGCATGTATAGCACATGTTCAAATGGTATAAAATCTGGTTTTGTTGGTATTACATTACAATTTAAACAATGCTATAATTCTAGAAGTGAATAATTTTGCAAATTTCTGTTCTGAAGCTTAACTGATATATTATGATGCAGGTTATTGATCATTATAATCCATTTGGGTGGTGTAAGATTTGTTAATAGTTTATTGATTATTGGATCATGGGTTCAGAAGGTCCAGCTCCATCACCAGTAACAGTTTACGTGACTGGTTTTAAGAAGTTCCATGGAGTTGTGGAAAATCCAACAGAAACAATCGTGCGTAATCTGAAAGAGTACATGGAGAAGAAAGGGTTACCAAAAGGGTTGGTTTTAGGGAGCTGCAATGTTCTTGAGACTGCAGGACACGGTGCGGTTGTTCCCCTTTATCAGACCCTGCAATCCGCCATTGCCGGAAATGATTCAGAATTGCCAAACTCGGGGAAAGTAATTTGGGTATGTTACTCTATCCTTTACATAGTTTGTCAAATTGTCTATCATGCAGAATAGTTGGGTTTTGTTGCATTTTTCATGTGTATATTTATATGTGCAAGTGTATTGTTTTAGTTGTTTTTTTTGGTGGGTTTTGTGAGTTTAGTTTGCATAGTTTTAGGCCGGTGTTTTTTTTAGTACTGGTGTTGTATAAAACCCACTCGCTTTTGTGTGGTGTGTTGCAGTGTTGCGTCTAGTTCCTATGGCTTTTTCCACTCTTCGGGGTTTTTTATGCTGGCGGTCCAAGTTTTCTTGTTTCAGTTCTTTTGTTTCAATATGCATCCCACTTTTCGGAAAAATAATGTGCTAGTGTTGAGTTATCTCGATGGTTGTCTACTTTTCTCTGAATTATCCCAACCATTAAGAGTGCTTTGTTTGACTTATGCAAACTAGTTCTGCTATTTGGTATTTTAAAATCATACTGCCATGAGATTTGATTCACCTTTCTTATTAAAGCCATCAATTGTGGATTACTTTTAATGGGCTGGCATTGTCTCTCTAAACCATATGATATGATTACTCAAATAGTGCTCTACCCTACAGATCAACACCAAGAAGTGGTGGGACTTGGGAACCTTCTAATTCGAGGTCCCGTTATGCCTTTTCAAGCTACCATTACTCCATTAGTAATTAGCAGCAATGGAAAACCTTTGCTAAGCCGGGTGGGGCCGAGCGCCCCTAAAAACTTTTTCGTGATTAGAATTTTCGCTGACTCCTCCAGATACTTAATGTCTTGAATCTTGATCTGTTGGTTTTATTTTAAGTTGGCATCCCCATAAAAAATTGTTCAAAATCCAAACACTCATTAGAAGGTAAAACTTCAAAAGGTTTCCTATTTGTAGTAATGGAGAGACCACAATTTGACAGATAAATATCTTTCAATGTGTTTTTGATGTTTATGTTGTCAGTTAAAAGCTATATATAGGAAGATTTGAAAGGAAGCAGCTTAATATTGGACATTCTAGTTTGTTTCTGACGTTGCAATTTCCAATTGTGCAATGAATTTGAAGCTTAATATGAAGTTGTAATTTCCATGATTATTCTCATAGGAATTAACTTTATAAATTATTTTTAAAACAGCCAGTCTCCTGAGAGACCGTCTTTCTGAGAGATGTCTCTCAGGTCCAATCCATTAAAGCTTATTTCTTACATTTACTCTACATTTTTCCTAATGTGCCAACCCAATTAGAGATAGTCTCTCAAAGAGACCGTCTCTCACAAGAATTTGTGTTTTTAAAATTAATCAGTATTATAAATTGAAAGCTATGTTAAGTTTGAATTTCTTCAATCAACTACTCTTTCCTCAACACCCACTCTCCCCAATGGCCCAATCTAGAGGTAATAGAAGAATTGAAAACTTTGATGCTATAAGCTCTCTAATGCCCCTTCTAATGTTTGTTAATTTATTTGGCAGTTGCATTTAGGAGTAAATAGTGGTGCTACACGTTTTGCTATCGAGAATCAGGCAGTGAATGAAGCCACTTTTCGTTGTCCTGATGAGATGGGATGGAAACCTCAGGTTATAAGGATTCCTCTGATTATGCTCATTTGATTTATCCTAAACAACAACTTGTTTTTCTCGTGTTTTAGCAATTGAATTGGTTGTTTCCAGTGCCTAATGTTTCTCTTATCACTTGCAGAAAATTCATATTATTCCTACAGATGGAGAAATTTCGAGAACAAGAAAGGTAATGTCGCTTTCTCTCATCTCTAAGTTCTACTCTGATACAAATGTTTTGATGATAGACTGTGAGGTGAAGAGTGGTAGTTTATTATCTTATCAAATACATAGTGCAAGATCAGTCTTTATGATGAATTGACTATTGAACTTTTATATTTTGAGCTTTTAAAAACCTGTTATTTGGTAGATATTTCTCATATTTTTGGGGTTCGGAAATTAAAAAGCATTTCAACTTGTTAATCGGAAAGATTATTTCACAAACCCAACTGAGATGAAAATAAATAGTTCATTAGATGAAAATTAAAGTGTGTTTAGCTTAAACGCCAGCTTTTCAGTGGGCTAAAAAGCCATTTACCAAATACGTTCTTTGACTTTTTGACCGACCAACAAGACTAAAGACAAAAACCAACCAAAAAGACCCAAAAGCTGTTTACCAAACAAGGCCATTGACTTGGATGTTGATCAGAGAGCTGTATTTTTTTGGCTTCGAGTTTCATTAGCTTACATGTCTTTGCGTCTGGAATTAGGATCTGGAGTTCTAAAATCTCTTTTTTCTCATCCATGTTGCGCCCTTATTAGTTAAACAGATTATTGTTTAGTAGTAGAAGAAAGGGAGTAAGTATTTATCAGATTGCTTAAGAAACTTAGGTGTCACATGAATTTAATTAAATCCGATGAACAGACAATTTCTGCCATTGCTTAAATTTCTTGTTGTGTAATCCAGACTACTCTTCCCGTTGAGGAGATTACGTCGACTTTGGCAAAGAAAGGCTACGAGGTGATGACATCCGATGATGCCGGTCGCTTCGTGTGTAACTACGTTTACTACCACTCACTATGGTTCGCAGAGCAAAATGGAACGAAGTCCCTATTTGTACATGTGCCGCTTTTCTCAACTATAAACGAGGAAACACAGATGGAATTCGTAGCTTCCTTATTGGAGGTACTCGCATCCTTGCCGCAGCACTCCGTCGAGCAACCAGCTAGCGCTGTTTGATTTCCATTATGCGTGTGAGTTTGTAATGTTGGCTATTGTATTCAAAATGGGGAGGGGTTGGGATTTGTATGCATGTTTCTTACATGCTGAAGTAAACCATCTTAAGTTGAAAAATATATATATTGGTTTCTTTGTTTCCATATGTTGTCTGTTTAAGTTGTGGGTCCCATTGCTGTTAAGTTGGTGTAGATCTGAAATGATGATGTTAACTTGGTAAGATATGAATATGAAGTAGTATAATGCAATACATTGGTTATGAATGCGACTGATGTTTATCTTCCATTTATTGTGTCTGTCCCAAAGAATATATAACAGACTTTGTGGATGTTGTAAGATCACTGCTGAGGAATGAACGGGAATTGTTTGTTAAGGAGGGAGGGAAGAGAACTGAAGGAGGTGAGAGTTTTCACTTTCCAACTTTGAAAAGATTGATGCCTTAATAAAATTACAAATTCTTGTGAAAAACGGTCTATCATTTATATTTGGGCCGGTTTGTTATATACTTTTTCAATATTATAAGTTGGCATTAAGAATGATTTAAGTAGATATTTAAGATGTTGAAAAAAGGTATTAGGATATGGTAAGTAAGCATTAAGGATAATGTAAATAGGTATTAAGAATACGGTAAGTAGACATTAATTTTCAATGGGTTGGATTTGAGATATGTCTCTCAAAGAGACGGTCTCAAGAGACTAGCTGTAATATCATCATCATACCCAGTGTATCCCGCTCATATCAAACTACCCATAAAGGAGAGTGCGATCAAAGAGTCCCCGGCTCGAGAATGGCCTTCCAAAAGAGAGAAATCTGCAACCTACAAATATGTTAAATAAAAATACATACAAATAACTAAAAATAAGGGTAGAAGTAAAGAAGAAGGAAAAAGAGTGATAAGTAAAGGCAATGAACGGAAACAAACATAGGGCAAAAGAGACTAGTTGTAATAAAATGATTTATTGAATTCTTACAAATACATCCTCTCTAGAGTCTAGATCCCCTTTCATCCCGATTTGTTATCCAAATAAGTGATCTATCACTTCTCTAATTTCCTTCTATTTCAACACATGCTAAAGAAAGGAAAAAAGGGAATTAATCTTCTAGTAGAAAGTAAGGGTTGAAGAAGAAAACCTTCAAATACTTGGCCAACTGTTAGAGTATATAATATATATTGGGGCCTCAACCATCAGCTTAAGTTTTTGGTTGAATTGGTTCCTTGACATGGTATCAGAAGACAGAGTGACAAGAGGTCACAGGTTCGAATCTCAACCACCCCTCATTTAAAGTGGAATATTTAGCGCCATGTATGAGGAGGGCATGTGCTGCATCCACACTTCTAGCCCAAAGGGCTCTCGTGTGAGGGGGCGTGTTAGAGTATATAATATATATTGGGGCCTCAACCATCAGCTTAAGCTTTTGGTTGAATTGGTTCCTTGACGTATTGGAAATACTTCACATGTGAGACAAGATCCCACATCAATAAAAAAGTGGGTTGTGGGCTTGCATATATACTTGGTGAGCTAATCCTCCTATTGTCATATGGTTTTGGGAAATAATGAACCTCACCGAGTGTATGTGCAAGTCAACGCTCTTGACCCGTGGGTTTGTGGGCCCGTGCCCACGGGGCCCACGGGTTTCATGTGTCCACACGAGTGAGCCACGGTGAGATTATGTGACGAATTATCACGGCCTAATACCAACTCATACTTCTGAATTTGAAGTGTGCTATACTGTTTCATATGGTGCAGTTTGCTTCGTCGCAAAAAACAAACTTGTATTTTTCTAATGTCAAATATATATGTGTTCATTTAGGTCACTGGGCCGATTTAAGATATGTTATTTCAGGTTGATTTAAAATTAAATATTGCGTTTATGTTAATTTTTATATAATTGTAAATTCTTTTTTACAATCAGATAAAATCAAATTCAATTACAATGTCGGTTAAATGTCAAAATATGATTCTATTATGAATACCTTTAGTTAAATGGAATAAATTACTCTATTTGTATCTTTTCTTTTCTTTTTTAATATTACTTTATTTTTATCTTGTAGTTTACTTCATTTGAAAATTATAATATTACACATGTTAAGTGGCTTAAGCTAATCTCAAAAAAAAAAAAAAAAAAAAAAAAAAAAAAAAAGTGGCTTAAGCTACACACTGAAAAATAAGTTATTAGATTATTGAATTACATCGTATATATGAAAATTTTGACATTGATAAGATTAATTATAAAAAAAATAGCACAAAATAAGAGCAAAATGAGCTTATTTTCAACTGTAAGCACCTCCGCCCCAGAGCTCAAGTTCGGTGCTGTTACAGAGGCAAAGTAGTCAAAAAAGTCAAATAAGTTATTCTCACTTACTAAATGCGAACAAACGAAACCTGGTCAAACAGGGTCAACCCCCTGTTCGTAGTTACTAACTGCAAACAGAGGTTTTCCTCTATTCCCACTTAGTAAGTGGGAACAACTTGTCTGACTTTTTTTGATCAGTTTGCTACTGTTCGCAGTTAGTAACTGCGAACACCGAACCTAAACTCTGGGGCTAGAGGCACTTACATTTGGAAATAGGGCTAGAGGCACTTACATTTGGAAATAAGTTAATTTTGCTCTTATTCTCTCACCCAAATCCTGTTTTCATGGGAGTACGGATATAGATTTTCCGTTATATTCTCTCACCCAGATCCTGTTTTCAAGCGGAATATTAAATTGTTGATGATGATGTTCCTAACATTTTATTTACTCCACATTTCTCGTTAATTTCTTATCATTCAGTCTAGTGGCATGTTTTATTTACTCCACATTCTTTGATTTTAGAATGATATCGTATATATGTTCCTAACATTTTGCCACTATTTTTTAATTTTGTTTCATTCACCTAATCGATAGGAGAGAAAAATGTTGATATTCATATTGATATTGATAGTAATGCAGGCAAAGAGTATATTTACACTACTTTCTAGGGAAGTTATTCAACGAAAATATTTATTTCCCTTCATTTTTCACCTAAATTATTTACATATACTGCCTATATAAGGCAATTTGAGAACATTTCCAAAAAGAAAGCCTATTCTCTTCTCAAATTTACAACATTCAACCATAAAATTCAAGAGCTAAATAATTACAAGATTTCCTAGCTCTTATAAAAGCATCATAGAGCTTGATAGATAAACTCAACTTCACATTAGAGGGATCCATTGATGCTTGAAATTCAAGAGTAACTAATGTAGATCATCAAAAAGCAATTGGAGACAACGTTAACTGTCCAAGCACAACATAAAAAAAAAAACTCAATTTATTTTCTAACTTATTTAAATTCAAATACTTCACAAC
The DNA here is from genome assembly GCA_019776075.1 of Amaranthus palmeri. Taxonomy (NCBI): domain Eukaryota; kingdom Viridiplantae; phylum Streptophyta; class Magnoliopsida; order Caryophyllales; family Amaranthaceae; genus Amaranthus; species Amaranthus palmeri. The sequence continues at coordinate 636,768 of JAAKBH010000324.1, forward strand.
AATCCCAGCATCTAATTATTTTCTAATACTCTAATATTTTTTATACATTTGCCTCCGATATACCATATTACCAATAATAGATAATAATAATAATAGGGTATGCTGACAGCAAACTAAGACCAAGATTGAATTATTGACGGTAAACTAAGGGCAATTGTTAGATTACTTGAAAATAATCTAAATGCAAAATTATTCACAGGGGAGAACAAAAGTAGGATTATTAAAATAAAAAAAAAAGTTAAATTATTAACATAAATTTTTCATTTAATGAATTATTATTATGCTTTGATACATTGTTTTATTATAATTTTATAGAATCCAAAACCAAACCAAATGTAAATCTTTAATTAATGGGCTGTGGGCAAAGTGTTGGTGTTCTATGTTATAGGAATTAATAAAAAAACACATAACTGAAAGCAAAAGTAGAGTCTTCCACTAAAGAAAAGACATTTATGGCATTATTGAAATCAAAGAAAGAAGATTGAAGGAAAAATCAATCTGGAATCTTGACTAGGAACAGAACATTGATGGAGATTAGTGAAAGATTAGGTATTTTTGCTTAGAATCTAATGTTTTTAAATGATTTTAGGAAGAAATTTACTAAAAAGAAAAGTGAAGTCGTCATCATCATACCCAGTGTATCCCACTCATAGAAAACTATGGCCAGGGTCTGGGGAAGGAAAAAGACGACAGCTCATACCCATAGAAGAGAGTGCGGTCAAAGAGTCCCTTGACTCGAAAAAGGTCTTTAAAAAGAGAGAAACTTACAACCTACGTTGACCAGGAACGGTAATCAAATAACTAAAAAGTCTAATAAATAGAAAAAGATAAAAGTAAAGAATGAGGTAAAGTACGATAATTAAAGGCAATAAACCATAACAAATAATGGGCAAAAAGAAGAGGTTTAGTAATCTAAGACGTTGATAAGGAAAAGTGAAGTCTTCCACTAAAAGAAGACCTTAAAGGCAAATCAAGAAGGTTCAACGTAAGATGAAGCTTGACAGGGAACAGGACATGGTTGGCATTAATAAGTAGTATGGTGTTTGGATTTTCCTGCCAAGTAACAAACCACATAGATTACAAAAGAATAGAAATCTAGCAGAGTTGACAGCTGAGACACCTGTATTTGAAGTTCTAAAGTTTAATGGGATACTTTATTGACAAAGTATTCTTTGCCATGACCATCATAATAAGCCTTTTGATCTGTGTTGGTGTCATGATACTAATGGGTATTAACAAACTATTAAATTCAGGTGGTAATGATGTTGGCATTGATATTGATTGGTCAGAAAGGCTAATTCCAGCCAAACAAGGTTGGGCACGCTCTCTTACAAATGTCTTAGAAAATGATCCCGACTTCATCTACACAACAGATGCAGCAGGTGAGACGATTTTTCATGTGTTGGCTCGAGCTGGTGATACAGCTACTATTTTGAAGATGATAAAATTCATAAAGGAACGACAAATTAAGAGGATACTGCTTAAACAGAACATTAATGGGGACACAGCTTTACACCTTGCCCTCAAGAACCGGCATCCCATCACTGCTTACTGGTTAGACGAGGCAAATGTGAGGTCGGCATTTGTAAAAAATAAGGAAGGTATCCGGCCGAGGGACCTTGCTTGTTTGGCTGGCTACGATACGGTGTTGAGTGAAAGAGACTGCGCCGAACTGCAAGGTAGTTTTGCAGATTTTGAAATGAGATGGGCATGGGAAAAGTTTTTTGTGGAGCCTGAGGTGAAGGTGAAATGGATTAAGCAAATCCCAAAAGGATTAAGGGAGGTTTTGTTGAAGGCATGTGATGAAATCATAAAGCCAAAGCAGATACAAAAGGAACTTGATGAATATGGAGGGAATTTACTCCATATTGCTGCACGATTAGGCAGTGAAAACTTACTAAGTTTGCTTGTCCCATGTAAAAGTAGTGAGCTCACCAGTTTGGCTTTTGAAAAAGACTTGCATGATTGTACTCCCTTGCACCTTGCAATCAAGAATGAGAAAAAGGCTGCGGCGATGCTTTTAATCCAGGTGGCACCTGCGACAGCATATTGGGACAGAAAAGGAGGCTCACCTCTGTATTTGGCCATTAAAAAAGGGTATCTGGATTTAGTATTGCAAATCTTCCACCACTTGCCCGGAACTGATATCGACTCATCCACAAGAAAGCAACTTATTGAGGCTAAGAAGACCTCAATTGTATATGCAGCCATAAGAGCTAGGAGCCAATCTTCTTCAAGTAATGGTAATAATCTTAAACTATAAGAAGAAAAATCCATGCCATTGTCGTGTTTTTTCCTTTAAATTCATTTTCTGTTCTAAACTTGTACTTTGAATGTAATTCTAATGTTTAGACATGCTGAGGACTATAATGAAGGAACTACCGGGCTGTATTGACTCAATAAATAAAAAAGGATGGAGGCCACTATCCTATGCTGCATTTAAAGGATATTCAGACGAGGTTAGCTACTTTCTGAACAACTTTCCAGACTCAGCACTGAAACCTGATATAGATGGCTCCTTCCCCATACACAAAGCAGTTTGTGCAGGTCATCTTGAGATTATCAAACAGTTTCTATCATTGTGCCCCTTGGCCATGGATGTTATTGACACAGAAACTGGAGGAAGCATTCTTCATTTTGCTTTCAGATATAGAAATAAAAAGGTTTTCTCCTACTTAATCAGGGAAAAAAATGTCATGAAGATATTCAATTTGAAAGATCGACAGGGAAAAACTATCATGGACTTAGTAGTTAGCATATGATCTGCTCAAAAGTACTTAATCAGTGCAATCTATTCCCATCTTTTGTTTTGCCTAAGCTTTTTCTTATTATCATAAAATCCTTTCAGATAAGAAGTCTAGATGTTGCTACTCATAATATTGTAGTTACATAATGTAATCATATTATTTCAGTTACGTATTGAAAGCCCTTGGTGATTTTTTTGCTATTGCAATATGGAAAGCAATATTATTCTGCAGTATACTCTATGCTTTGAAAATAGCAGGAAAATGAAGTTTTTGCAATTAATTTGGATAATACTAACAAAAAAATTAATAAGAATAAGATGTTACCTTCAACAAATGGGATGATTTGCAGTTGTTGCTGTAGAGTGTAGATGCCGCTGGTACCAAAGTAACAAGATGGTGGTGAGGGTGAGCCACCAAGCAACAAGATGGCGGTGAGAAATGGAGAATCAGTTTTCGGACTAAGGCGGTGGGTGAGGGACTGCGTGAGCCAACAAAACACAATACTAAAACTGAAAACCCTAACTGAAAAATGAATAATTAGAATGAAATGGGATGAAATGTCGACATCCTCCCAACATATATTATTTTTTCAAAAAAAATTAGTTTTTGGATATCCAACAATGTTATTTTTTGCAGATATTTGTAATTATCGGATATATGCCTCAGATATCCGCCATATGATCAGATAATCGGATATTCGAAAAGTTAAAAACTGATATCCGATTTTTCGGATCAAATATCCGTTCCGAATTTGACTTTCGAATCAGATATCCAAAAACGGTTCGGATATCGAATCGAATTGTCGGATATTCGGATCATCAGATATATTTGCTCAGCCCTACTTTCTAGGGAAGTTATTCAACTAAAATATATATTTCCCTTCATTTTTCAACCAGAAGCTTTTTCCCCAAAATTATTTACATATACTGCCTATATAAGACAATTTGAGAACATTTCCTACAACAGTTTCCCAAGAAAAAGCCTATTCTCTTCTCAAATTTACAACAGTCAACTAAAAAATTCAAGAGCTAAATAATTACAAGATTTCCTAGCTCTTATAAAAGCATCATAGAACTTGATAGATAAACTCAGCTTCACATTAGAGGGATCCATTGATGCTTGAAATTCAAGAGTAACTAATGTAGATCATCAAAAAGCAATTGAAGGCAACGTTAACTGTCCAAGCACAACATAAAAAAAAGCTCAATTTATTTTCTAACTTATCTAAATTCAAATACTTCACAACATAAAAAAAAGCATCTAATTATTTTCTAATACTCTAATATTTTTTATACATTTGCCTCCGATATACCATATTACCAATAATAGATAATAATAGGGTATGCTGACAGCAAACTAAGACCAAGATTGAATTATTTATGGTAAACTAAGGGCAATTGTTAGATTAATTGAAAATAATCTAAATGCAAAATTATTCACAGGGGAGAACAAAAGTAGGATTATTAAAATAAAAAGTTGAATTATTAACATAAATTTTTCATTTAATGAATTATTATTCTGCTTTGATACATTATTTTATTTTAATCTTCTAGAATCCAATACCAAACAAAATGTAAATCTTTAATTAACGGGCAAAGTGTTGGTGTTCTATGTTATAGGAATTAATAAAAAAAGACATAACTGAAAGCAAAAGTAGAGTCTTCCACTAAAGAAAAGACATTTATGGCATTATTGAAATCAAAGAAGGAAGATTGAAGGAAAAATCAATCTGGAATCTTGACTAGGAACAGAACATTGATGGAGATTAGTGAAAGATTAGGTATTTTTGCTTAGAATCTAACGATTTTTAAATGATTTTAGGAAGAAATTTACTAAAAGGAAAAATGAAGTCGTCATCATCATACTCAGTGTATCCCGCTCATGAAAACTATAGCCAGGGTCTGGGGAAGGAAGAAAGACAACAGCTCATACCCGTAAAAGAGAATGTTGTCAAAGAGTCCCTTGACTCGAGAAAGGTCTTCAAAAAGAGAGAAACTTACAACTTACAACTTACGTTGACCATGAACAGTAATCAAATAACTAAAAAGCCTAATAAATAGAATATGTACATATAATAAAGATAAAGATAAAAATAAAGAATGAGGTAAAGTGCGATAATTAAAGGCAATAAACCATAACAAATGATGGGTAAAAAGGAGAGGTTTAGTAATCTAAGAAGACTTAAAGGCAAATCGAGAAGGTTCAACGTACAAATGATGGATAAGGAAAAGTGAAGTCTTCCACTAAAAGAAGACCTTAAAAGGCAAATCAAGAAGGTTCAACGTAAGATGAAGCTTGACAGGGAACAGGAGATGCTTGGCATTAATAAGTAGTGTGGTGTTTGGATTTTCCTGCCAAGTAACAAATCACATAGATTACAAAATAGAAATCTAGCAGAGCTGACAGCTCAGACCCATGTATTTGAAGGTCTTAAGTTTAATGGGATACTTTATTGAAAAAGTATTCTTTGCCATGATCATCATAATAACCCTTTTCATCTGTGTTGGTATCAAGATACTGATGGGTATTAAAAAAGTATTAAATTCAGATGGTAATGATGTTGGCATTGATATTGATTGGTCAAAACGGCTAATTCCAGCCAAACAAGGTTGGGCACGCTCTCTTGTAAATGTCTTAGAAAAGGATCCTGACTTCATCTACACAACAGATGCAGCAGGTGAGACGGTTTTTCATGAGTTGGCTCGAGCTGGTGATGCAACTACTATTTTGAAGATCATTAAATTCATAAAGGAACGGGAACGTAAGAGGATACTGCTTAAACAGAACATTGATGGGGACACAGCTTTACACCTTGCCCTCAAGAACCGGCATCCCATCACTGCTTACTTGTTAGACGAAGCGAATCGGAAGTCAGCATTTATTGAAAATAACGACAGAGTCCGCCCATGGGACCTAGCTCATGTGGCTGGCTACGATACAGTGTTAAGTAAAATGGAAACCATCGAACTGCAAGCTGGTTTTTCAGATTTTGAAATGAGATGGGCATGGGAAAATTTTTTTGTGGAGCCTGAGGTGAAGGTGAAATGGATTAAGCAAATCCCCAAAAGATTAAGGGAGGATTTTTTGAAGGCATGTTGTGAATTGATGAAGCCAAAGCAGATACAAAAGGAACTTGATGAATGTGGAGGGAATTTACTCCATATTGCTGCACGATTAGGCAGTGAAAAGTTACTAAGTTTGCTTGTCCCATGTAATACTAGTGAGCTCACTAGTTTGGCTTTTGAAAAAGACTTGCATGATTGTACTCCCTTGCACCTTGCAATCAAACATGAGCATAAGGCTGCCGCGATGCACTTAATCCAGGTGGCACCTGCGACGGCATATTGGGACAGAAAAGGAGGTTCACCCCTGTATTTGGCCATTAAGTCGGGGTATCTGGATTTAGTATTGCAAATCTTCCACCACTTGCCCACAACAGATATCGACTCGTCCACAAGAAAGCAAATAATTGAGGATAAGAAGACCCCAATTGTACATGCAGCAATAAGAGCTAGGAGTCAATCTTCTACTAATGGTAATAATCTTTAACTATTAGAATTAAATTCCATGCCATTAGAGTCGTGCTTTCTCCTTCTTTTTCTTATAAATTCATTATTGTTCTAAACTTCTGATCTAGAGTTTTACATTGAATCTACTTCTAATGTTTAGACATGCTGAGGACTATAATGAAAGAACTACCAGGTTGTATCGACTCGATAAACAAAAAAGGATGGAGACCACTATCCTATGCTGCATTTAAAGGATATTCAGACGAGGTTATCTACTTTCTGAACAACTTTCCAGACTCAGCATTGAAACCTGATATAGATGGCTCCTTTCCCATACACAAAGCAGTTTGTGCAGGTCATCTTGAGATAATTGAACAGTTTCTATCATTGTGCCCCTTGGCCATGGATGTTATTGACTCTAAAACTGGAGGAAGCATTCTTCATTTTGCTGTCAGATACAATAAGGTTGATGTTTTCTCCTACTTAATCAAGAAAGAAAACGTCAAGAAGATACGCAATTTAAAAGACCGACAAGGAAAAACTATCATGGACTTAGTAGTTAGCATATGATCTGCTCAAAAGCACTTGATCAGTGCAACCTATTCCCATCTTTTGTTTTGCCCAAGCTTTTTCTTATTATCAAATAATCCTTTCAGAGGAGAAGTCTATTTTGCTACTCATAATATTGTTGTTACATATTGTATTCATATTATCTCAGTCATGTATTGAACGCAATTTTATTCTGCAGTATACTCTATGCTTTAAAAATAGCAGGAAATAGTATTTTCTAGGTAGATATGCTGTAGTTTCTTCTCTTTGATATGACACTTTATTTGTCCATTTTGAATAGGACTAATGAATTATAAGCATTCAACAAGTCTTGTATGACAAGGTCTCAAGGTGAGACATGCTCATACAATCAAATCGTTTCACTTTTTAACATCGTAATCGATCACTTTTAAATTATAAGTGATACACTTTAAGACTACAAAAGTTATTCTTTTAAAACTATAAGTAATCACTTTCGTCTACCATTTCTGGTAATTTAAAATAAACCTTGGTAAATAATGATAAGCTTATGATAGTGGTATTCAGGTCCCGGAGCAGTACCATAAACCTCTAATCACCAAGAACTTATTAAGAGGTTTTTGATTACAGGATTTTTTCGTATTAAACACTTAACTTCTTAAATAATTACAATCTCATATTCATACAAGAAGTTCTAACCAACTTCCCTACGAAATTTTGAACAAATTCACCAAAAAATAAGGTAATAGTTTTTACTAATTCATAACTGATTTTCTATTTTCTGTTATTGTCTACGCTTACTTGATTTTCATCTCATTCTCCAATTTAATTCCTCATTCTACTAAATTTCACTCATTTTGCAACTTGTGCAAATGAGATGGACAGAGATAGTACAAAGGTTTGGACCGATTCTGAGATTTTAACGTGGGGCAAATGAAGCTTCACTAAAGGGTGGAACCATGCCTTGAATGAGGCAAGGCATGGTATGATGGTTGCTCGCTGGAGGCAACACAAAAATGGCAAACAGAAGGTGTCAGAAGGGAGTGCTCGTACGCTTAGTTTTAAAAAGCGTGAGGCGCATTGAGGCGCTAAAGGCCCTTAAGAGCCTAGGCGCAAAGCACAAGGCGAAGGCGCGAGCTTTTTGTATGCAAAGCGCACTTTTTCTCTAAAGCTTACAAATTCAATTTTAATACATATATAATACTTCAAACAACAAGATATTCATACTTTAGTAGCAACAAACTTGAGCACATTTATTATTTCTGCGTCAAACACCATTTCAGCAAAAAACTATTATAATGAGAATACGAAGAATTCCCAAAGCTATTTTCTTCTTCACATGCCTTTTGTTTTTCTTAAAAAGGAACGATTTTTCGAACTTCATATTCAAGTAAATTTGAGCTTTGAATTTTGCTTCTTTTTTAAACAAACAAGGATAAGTTAATCACCCAACCCAACAAGGAGGCGCATCAGGCGCACAAGGCATGAAGCGCATCAAGGCGCCAAAGGCGCACGCCTCTTGTAGTGAGCTTTGCCTCACCCAACCGAGGCGTTTTCAGCCGACCTTGAGCTCTAGGTGCACAAGGCGCAAAGTGAGGCGCGCTTTAAAAAACTAAGCTCGTACGAGCACATCAAGTGCTTGTTCGAGCACATTGTTCAATAGCTTCCAATAGGTTCTGATGTGTGCTTTGTTCAAGCACTTTAGTGCCTTGATCGAGCACATTGCCTAGGAATAATGATGGATATTATTTCTATGTCTATTGATAGATTTATTGTTGATGTTTAATAAACATTAACAGGGTGTTCCATTGATAAGATTAATGTATGTTAATTGTAGGGCGTTAATTGTGCTTTGATGGTGCATTGAGTATGGTTCTAAGAATGATGATTTCCTTCCTCTGTAAAAGGGAGAATCAAACATAGAACAAAGCACCACAAACACACACATTGAGAGTAGTCTATTGCATTGTTAGAAACTTGAGAGTGTTCTTACATTGCTCTAGCATTTTGTGATCTTGAGAGAATTGTTCTCAAAATAAGGAGAGGTTTATTATACTTGTAATTGTTGAATTCAATATAATAAACTACATTTGAGGGGGAGGTATCCAAGATACCTCAAGAATACTTGTGTTCATCTTTTGCTTTGATTTTCATTTTGTTTTTCATTGTTAAACCTCTTTGAGGCTTTCATTTCACTAATACATGCATGATAACATCAAATATGTTACTAGCTTTAAGTTCTCAATAACTATCTACCCGTAGCATCAATAGTAGTGAGGTGTCTAGAACAGCTTATCGCCATTCACACCAAAGAACAATTCTTAGATTTCTTTCTCATGCAAATAAATTCTTCGCATTTAACTCTTCTTTCTCAAGTGTTGAACGAAGATCGAAGACAAAGTTTGATTGGTTAATCCCATGAACTTTGATGCGTAGTACGGTAATATAGAATTGAATATTGCCAATGTACTATCGTCTAAGTGGGATCCTGATCTAAACGAGTTTTAAAGCGCGTCCCAAATTAAAAAAGTGTGCCAGATTTCAAACGGCCTTCTATTAACGCTAACACCTGGGCGTGGTGGAAGGCGGACTGGAATAAGAGTTCTGGGAGCTAAGAACTCCTCCAATCGTTGAAGCCACTCAATTTTGCGTGGTAGAACCATGTGGAATTTAGAAAAATCGACGAGTCAAGAGCCTTCATCTACAGGGTCTTTGCAAGAATGCATGAAATTATAGATAATTCTCAATGGACCAACACTAAGATACAAAAAACTTAGGAAAAGTATTGTGCAATTTTAATATTAGCCTCCAACAATGGATCCTAACCAGATTTATCTGGAGGTGGTTGTAAATGTTGATGCTGAATCAAACATCAAAATGAGGAAGGAGGTTTTTGAGTGGGGTCCACCTCCCAAATCTACTTTCCTTTTGGCGAATTCTCTTATTCATCCTCACAAGTATCGATGCATTGATCTAATCAAGATGCGAAGCATTTGAAGAAAGCAAATACCATTTCATAATCAAATTAAAGCGGATCTTAAAAGAGATGTGAAGCGTTTGAAGAAAGCAAATACAAGCTCACATGTAAAGTATTTCCAACATTGTGTTGCATGTCAAATAAGTAAAGAACATAGATTCAGACTTTCAACACTTGACACTCGACATAACTTGTGCCTATTTACTATAACTAAATAAACTTTTACCAAAGCAAAATGATGTATAGAACACTACTAGGTCAAGTAAGTTAAGTGACCAAGCATTTCAACATTAAGAGATGGTTATTTCGAATATCATAGATTCAAAGAAATTAAGGGTTTTACATGATGGAGTATGTATGATATCATTAAATAGATTAGATTATCCATTCATACACTATTTTCACGATCAAGAAAAAGCCCTACTCTTGCTAGGCAACGGATCTAGTGTCATGGGAATCATGAGATTTAGAAGAAACCATAGATAATAAAAGATATTAGATGACATACAAAGTAAAGTTATATTTTAAATAAATATTCATATACCTGATAAGCTCATGGGTCGGGGCTCATCCCCAATCAATAAATGGGAGCAGGGGATATCCACCATCAGGAGGAGGCCTTAGTGATGGAGGTAGATTCCCTAATGACATCCCAAAGCTTTGGCTAGCTACATGACCTACATTTGGTTAAAAAAAGTTACTAGCGGTGCCAGCAAAATTTTATTAATGCTATAAGGATGGCTCAAAAACTTAAGAGCTTGGATTGGCCCATAGCAATCCGTTAGCTTTATACCAAAGCTAAGCTGTAAAAGAAGAGCAATAGAAAAGCTTTAAAAGTAGTATAGCTTTAATGAAACCTTGTATTCCTCCTTGCAGTTGCAAATTGTCAGCAAAATCTGTCACACATTGTTATACATATTATTAGAAAAGTTGAACATACAAGACTTTCATGCACAACTAACAACCGACCTTATTACGTAAGACATCCTAAAGTAACAGCAAAAATGAACTACTAAATAGCTTCTTTGATGATTGGACTAAAACAATAACAAAGAAATAAATCAATAGAAAACAAGCATTTGCAACCTAAAAGAAATCAAAAAGCCCCTTCCATGGAACAAGCAACAGGCAAACCAATTCCATGTCATCATTGTAGTGTTGATTACACCAAAAAAATCAGCAATTTAACATCCCTACCCATTTACTAAAATGTTTAAACAAAAAGGTGCAAAATTAATCCCATCATTTTTAGCATGAATTATACACTAAGCTTTTTTACCCTATGTGACGCAGAACTAGCCATCGGCCCCTTATTTGGACTTAGCCAAATTTATACTTCTGTGGTTTCAAATTATAATAAACTACTGTAAAATAACTCATCAAATCATGTGCACTTCTTAATAATGTTTGTACTAAGGCTCAATAAGAAAAAACCACCTTGTTATCATTAACAAAAGTAAGGTTGCATACATCCGACCCAAACTCCACCCCAGGTGAGAGCCGCTTACTTGCATTGGGTTAACGGAATGAGATGAATGTAGTAACTAGCCAAGAACTACTATTTTTCCAATAAGCCATTGTATAAAATTGAGTCTTGCCTTCGCTGAGATTTAAACTCTCATTATTAATTAATTTAAAATGTCATAATAGCTCATTCAACAATTTATACTTAACAAGAATATAAGATCATTAAAGATCTCAAACCAGGGAAAATTAAGACATCCCATCAAAGAAAAGGTGAGAATATATCAAAGAAAGACACGAGAACATAATTCTTCATGAACAAATACAACAGTTCAAATTATTTTCTTCTCCACATTAAAAGGGTACGAAAGATGCCCAAAAAAAAAGAAAAAAAAAAAAAACCATGCCCAAAGAAGAAAAATAATGTGAAGCATAAAAGTGAAAGCAAACAAAAACACCATGTATTTTTTAAGGGTCCTTCCCCCAAATAATAAAGCTCTCCAGAGATAAATCTCTATCAAGCTGATTATCCAATTGACTCTATCACATTCGTTAAGCACATAAATGAATAAATGATCTAAATTATCAATCATGAACAATACTCCCTGTTATTCTTTTTACTTGTACCATTTCCTTATTGCGTAAAGTCACCTTACTTGTCCCATTTCCTTTTCTGTCACTGATTTTTTTACTTAAATACCCTTTGTTCACACAAGTAATGACTAGAATACCCCCACTTACACTACTTAAAATACCCTAACTACCACCTTAACAATTATTCCAATCACTTAAATACCCCAACTATCACCTTATTGCTGGACCCCCTCCTACTCTTAATATACGTGCCCAACCCAAATGTCCCAAGTAAAAAGAATAGGAGTGAGTATTACATTAACAAGAAAGCATTCAAAAGCTTCACGAATCCTTATACATGTATCAATAATCAAAATGAGGTCAAGTATGAGAAAGACGGCAACATTAACCAATATATCAGTTTCAATTATCGTCAACATGCATTTTTCTTCTCAATTCATTCCGATTTTCTACCATTTCAATTTATAAGTCTAGATTTTTCATATATTTTTCCATTCTAATCCTCAAAGTGATATATGGTCTTCCTAGCCCTCTCTTTAAGCTTTTCCACAATATTTGCCCTTTCTTATATCTTCATTTCGAATTTTATCTCTCAAAGTTTGCTACTCATTTATCAAAGCATGAGAGAGACAGCTAAAGCAATAAAGGGGAAAAGATAAAAGAATCAGATAGAAATCAGGATGAAAAAGAGAACTTACTAGGGGTATCCTGAGTACTTGGGCTCTGCACATTATGCTTTGGATGAAAATATTTGCAAGAGTCCCCATACTGACAAAATCCCTTCAAAAAAATATAAGTAGGCTAAGAACACCCAACATACAAATGCAGAGCATTGCGCAATGATTCGACACAACTTCCACCATAATATACGACAAACTCTATTCCACAGCAAAAAGTGAAAGCATGTTATCATTTTGCTACACTTAAAGAGCGAGACATTTCACCATAAGAACTTCCCAATATTTTCTCGGAGACATTAAATTCCAGGAAATTAAGTACAGTTATAAACAGTGATATAAAGGGAGTTTGCAAGAAATAAATTTCTCTAAGTGAACACATCGTAGTTTTTAAAAGAAGCAATGCCAATGCAGTTACATAAAATTAGTTGCAGCATATATACATCCAATCAACTTTAAGGGCCTATTCAACTTGTTATCATTTCAAACAAAACAACACAATTACCCTAATAATTAAAAATCTAAAACCATCATCATTAAGAAAATTTTCTTTTCATTCTTTTAACGAATAGAAACAAACATCAATAAGGGAAATCAAATTATCATCAAAAAGGGGAATTTTATAAACCTTATCCATCATTACGAAAGGTGCAAGCAAAAATTAGCTAAAGTGTTAGGACAAGTGCCCATTTACCCTATGATGTAATTGTTTCATTTTGTAATTACCTAATAGCTCATTCCTTAGCATGTATTGTTAGTGAACAAGAGCATTGAAAGAAATAATCCAAGGGCATGGGTGCTCAAACAAGCAACCATTGTGCTCGAACGAGTAACCATTGTGCTCGGATGAACACTTGTTGCATGGGTTTTTAAGACTTGTTGACAGTTGGGAACACGAAATGTCTTTTTGTAGATTCATTTTACTGAATTTGAGAGTTGGTTCCTAGTCAAAGTAAAATCCCGTTTTTTTCTCTATTTTTCATGAAATGAAAAAATATATATAAGATATACGCTACACATAATATATTTTAAAACATACACACAACGATATAATAATAAACAATAATAAGCAAAAAAGAAAAAAAATACTAGCCAAAAAAATTTTAATTAGTCGTTTTGACCGATCCTGCCGATCCTACCAAAGATCCTAGCTAATCCTAACGGTCATGCCCACGATCCTACATGATCATGACCACCCATGGCCTAATCCACCAAACCAGTTGTCCCCATACTCCACAACAAAATGGAGTTGCTGAACAGAAAAATCGAACCCTTCTCGAGATCACTCGAGCACTCATGTTTGAAGCTAAAGTACTTGTCTACTTCTGGCCTGAAGCCATAGCCACTGCTACATACCTAACAAATCGCCTTCCCACAAATATCTTCAACTACCAAACACCTCTAGATACCCTCCAAACCTATATCTTTATCCCATCTCTTCATTCTTTACCCCCTCGTGTGTTTGGGTGTCGCGTATATGTTCACCTTCCACAACATACACGCCATAAACTTGAACCTAGAGCGGTCAAATGTCTTTTCATTGAGTATGGGGTAAACCAAAACGGGTATAGGTGCTTCGATCCTCTTCAAAACAAACTTTACACTACGATGGATTGTGACTTCTTTGAGGAGCAATACTACTACTCCAGCATCGTCCTCAGGGGGAGACTATAAGTTCTGACTTAAGCTGGTTAATACATCATCCCATTACTATAGATCCTGACCCAAAAGAGCAGGTAGGCACTCCCGTCGAAGTTGCCACTGAAGCTACAATACTCCCTCCTCCTCAGACTACCCCGGACCTATTTGACGCATTTGGACTGGAGATCTTCCAGAACAAGAGGTACATCTTGAACCAGATAGTATAGATATTGATGATATATCCATTGCTAATGAGCCTTATAGATACAAACTTCCTCCAAGGAGTACTCGGGGTATACCACCAAAACGGTATGATCCTTAATATGACGCACAAAGATCTTGATATCCTATTACTCAGGATAATAATATCATTCTGTCAGAAACTGCAATTGCCTTCAATGCATCCCTCTACTCCAGCACCATACCTCGAACCACTGAAGAGGCTCTTAGAAATCCAAAATGGCGAAAGGCAATGGAGGATGAGATTGCAACTCTTAAGAAAAATGACACATGGGAGAAATGCATAATACCTGGAGGAAAGAAAGCAATGGGTTGCAAATGGGTGTTCACAATTAAATACCATGCTAATGGAACAATTGAAAGATATAAGGCTCGACTTGTAGCTAAAAGGTACACTCAAACGTATGGGGTAGATTACTCTGAAACCTTTTCCCCAGTTGCAAAAATTGACACTATTAGAGTAATGTTCTCTATTGCAGCAAACAAGAACTGGCCTTTGTATCAATTTGATGTGAAGAATGTCTTTCTTCATGGCGAGATTGAAAAAGTTTTTATGAATGCTCCTCCTGGATTTACGAATGAGTTTGCATCAAGAGAAGGATGTAAGCTCAAGAAAGCTCTTTATGGCTTGAAACAATCCCCTTGAGCTTTGTATTGGAAGGTTCACCTCAGCCATGAGAAGATTTGGATATGTGCAAAGCAATTCAGATCATACACTGTTCTTAAGGAGAAAAGGAAGCTTGATTACCTGTTTGATTATCTATGTAGATGATATGGTTATTACAGGGAATGATGAAGAGGAAATAAGGAATCTCAAGAAGAAATTGTTCCTAGAGTTCGAGATAAAGGACCTAGGGAACTTGAAATATTTTCTGGGTATTGAGGTTCTAAGATCAAAACAAGGAATCTTCATATGTCAGAAAAAATATACCCTTGATCTTTTAGCTGAAACTGGAATGCTTGATTGTAAACCAGCAGAATCACCAATTGTAGTCAATCATGGACTACAAACCTTAGAAGATGGAGAGCCCACAGACAAAGAACAGTATCAGAAGTTGGTTGGAAAGCTCATCTAACTATCCCATACCAGGCCAGATATCTCTTATACAGTTGGAATTATTAGAAAGCTCATCTAACTAGCCCACAGATATCTCTTATACAGTTGGAACTATCCCATACCAGGCCAGATATCCCATACCCACTCCCCTTTCTCCATTTCCCCATTTCGAAAACCCACCCAATTTGGCAGCCACAGTTCGCCATTTTCCATCCTCTCCGCTCCTCCTTCACGGCTTCACCGACGGCGACGGTGCACTGCGCAGGCAGTAGGTCTTGAGTTTGTGCAGGCAACAGGTCTTGCTTCACCCATTCCCCTGATTTGTTCATTGAGTTTGTGACTTTGTCTAAATTGTGTTGATTGTTAATTAGTTAATTTGATCGTTTATTTTTGGTTTGTGACTTTGTGTTGATTGTTAATTAGTTAATTTCATCTTTGTTCATTCATGAATCAATTTATTAGGGTTAATCATTTTAGATTTAGGGTTATTTTTCATAAACAATGTTTCTTGACAATTGACATTCTTTCATTCTTTGTTCATTCATGATTTTTTATTTTTGGTTTGTGTTAATTTGTTAATTTGTTAAACAATGATTGTGTTTTACAGTTAGAAATGGATAGGTATTTCAAAAGAGTGGTTTCTCGATCACATTTGTTACAAAGTTTGTCAAATGATATTATGTGTCGTTTTCAGAATATGAAAACTCGACGGAGTCAATTACCTTAATTAAAACGTTGATGTATTTTTTTAATGTTATTGTTATCGACAGCATTTGAATTTTTTCTAGATCCGCCCCTGCCGACCACAAGTTCCTCACATGGAAACAGTCACAAGAATCCTAAGATACTTGAAAGGCACCAATAACTGAGGAGTCTTTTACGGGAATAATGGGCACCTTGACGTTGTGGCTTATACTGATTCAGATTGGGCAAGAGATAAAGACAGCAGGAAGTCCACTTCAGGGTACTTCACCTTATTTGGAGGCAATCTTGTCACATGGAGAAGTAAGAAACAAAACGTAGTAGCTCTATCAAGCGCTGAGGCAGAATTCAGAGGAATCGCCAAGGGTGTAACTGAGGTTTTGTGGTTAAGGAATCTTCTCGATGAGCTGAATTTACCACAAGTAGAAGCATGCAAGTTGTTTTGTGACAATGGAGCAGCTATCAGTATCTCAAACAATCCAGTTCAGCATGACAGAACCAAGCATGTAAAAGTTGATAGACATTTTATAAAGGAGAAACTTGAGAACTAGATTATAAATCTCCCATCAATACAGTCAAATAACCAACTAGTAGATATCCTCACAAAGGTTGTCACAGCAGAAGCATTCGGAGATGCATTGTGCAAGTTAGGCATTGGAGATCCATGACCTAACTTGAGGGGGAGTGTCGGAATATACAAGATATTTTTAATATATCTGAATAATTTATTTTCAGGAAGATAATTATTTTAGGCGTGATTTATGTATGTAAATATTCTTAATGTCGTTTTTGTAATCCTTGTTCTTGTATATAAACAGAACCATGGAGACTGATTTAATACACAGAAATTAAACCCTAATCTATCTTTACTTCCGCTTTATGTTATTTATCAAAGAGAGGCTCGTTGGTATATTCATGAGTCATAATTTTAACCTTAATGAATCATGACATATATTGGTGACAGATTCCATTCTTGGTGGCTGTACTAGAGGGCGAGCTTACAATTGTGACAGATTTCATTAAGCTGATAAATTAAACGAAAAAAAATCATTAACAGAGAAAACAATCCAATATTCCTTCATTGCATTCAAATTTGTAAACAATAAATTACACGTTTTTCAGAAAGGTACCGTTTTAAGGAAGCGATTGCAAAGTCCTTTCCCAAACGTCTGAGTAGTAGCAGTAATCTGATTAGGAGCTGCATTCGCGAAAAATTAAATTCCAAAGTTAAAAAGAGAAGAATAAGAAAAGGAGCGATGAGAGGGAAGATTAGGATTGGAAAAAATTACCTTGAGGAAGAGGAAGAGAAAGAGAATCGTACCAGAGTTTACGATTACGTTGATGCTGAAGACCTTGAAGATGACGCTTTCTCGCAGCAGGAGTATCTTGAAATTCTTTATCGCAGTAATCGCAGTAGTATTTCCCCACCGTCATTTTCTCTTTCTACCTTGACCTTGGCTTCAACAATGGCGTCGCTTTTATCTAAAAAATATTCGATTTTGTCGATCTACGTTCGAACCTTGTTGCAACGTTTCTTCTATAATTTTATTCAACTTATATTATTATTCTTTTTTATTCACTTTAAATGTCCTATTTAGTTTTAATCCATCTACCAATGCATATTTTTTAATCTTAAAATCTATAATTTTGCTTGAGTAAATATTATAAAAAATTGACACTAAATTTCAATAGACGAATCAAACAAGATCTCACACGACAATGTTTCAACTTATAAATAAAAAATGAAGCATATAATAAAAGTGATTGACTGAACAATGTTAAAAAATCAAATGAGACATTTAAAGAAAATAGGAGGGAGTATTACTTGCTCTACTATATTACTCACTCCGTCCGTTTAGCAGTAGTGGATGAGGTAAACAACTTAGAACCAGGGTCGTTAGCGCGGTGGACATGAATGTAGGGCTCTCCCAAGCCAGAGTGGAGTCATCTTCTTCTTTACTCTCTTTCTTTTTCGAGCCCTTCTCTTTTGGTAGGTTTGTTTTCACGGGATCGTTAATACCAACCCTTGTCTTCATCAAGATCAACCACAACACTAGGAACAAGATTGGGTATAAACTAACATTCATTTGGATATGCGAGTTCTAAAGAATAGGCAAACAACACGGCAAACTAAACATAAGCACTAACTAACAAATACAACAAATAAAATAAAATAAAATAAGGGGATCGAACCTCAAAGATAAGTGAAGCTAGACTCTAACTCTTGATGTAGGAAGGTTTATATGAAAGGCTGGGTGTTGAGTAGGGGTGTTCATTAACGAGTATCCATGCAAAATATATTATGTCGAGATTGAAAAAAGATTATAAACGCTAGTGTGTCCTAGATAACAATACTAACATTATAGATATCAATGATTAGATTCAATGGTTTGATCAAGTGTATCAAAGTTCATTGCAAGTTGAGCATAAATCTTGAATACTGAATGCTTGTTCCATACTCCCAATACCCCAATATCCTTCAATTGTAAATGTAGAAAAGACAAAATGAAGAAACACAAACCAGGGATTAAGGATTTCTAATAATGAAATATTGCTCTCATTTGTGAATTAAAGAGTAGAAGCACAATATTTACATTTAGTTATAGCTACTATTGCAAATACATACATGTATGGGCTGGCACTATACAAGCAGCAAGATGACAGCAATACAACTCCTTGAAAACCCTAAAAAGGGTTTTTTTTTTTTTTAAGCTGGTCACCAGGTACCCATTTCATTTACATTTTGGCCCATGACCTGACCCGATTAACTACCCTAGAAACGTACTCTCAAGTGTTTGTAGTTTAAAAGGAGGAAGCTTAATCATTCATTGATATTGTGCAGAAACTCAAGATAATGAGAGGAAGGTGATGACCCCACAAGTTAGATCAACGACCTATAATCTCTTTATGTCTCCCTAGGATTGGCAGGACAAGATTTGTATCGATTCCTGTCACCCAACGAATGTGATTCTCAACCCAACCTCTAATCAACAAACATGATTTCCAATTCTAAGGTTTTGCTAATCAAAACCCCAAATAACTAGTGCAAAAGCAATAAATGAAGAAATGAAGCCAAGTATAATTAAGCCCAATGGAGTCTAAACGTTGTTTGGATTTGCAATTTGATCAACTCCACTCCTAAATTCAAAGGTGTTTTTTAATATATGACTTTTAGACAGACTTTTTTGTTTTTGATTTTTTAATTGATTAACAACTCAAAAAACGTGTTTATCAATTGCTTTTCAGTCAGCTGAAAAACCAAATTTCAAGCAAAATGAAAAATTTAACTTGGTTTGCTTTTTAGCCTATTAGCTCATTTTTTCTCTAATAAACAACCAAAAATAATTTACAAAATATCTTTTTAAACAGTTGAGTTATTTAGCTAACTTAAAAGCCAATAAAAAAATTCAACATTTCTAACAAATCAAATGAAAAGGCCAATAACCAAAGACAATTTGCTACATATTCAATTTTAGCCAATATTATAAAATTTATTGGCTTAGACCTTATATTTTCTCTTAAATTTTCATTACACATTTTATGAAAATATTTCCATAGGAGAGCAGTAGTAGCACTTGATAAGTAAAGTAGTCCAATGTAGACTTCAAATTTGGTCAGGAGAAAAATCACATGTTCCAAGAGCATCTGCTAAACTGTTGCAGTTCCAGAATTAGACTTCGAATTTGGCACAACTATAGCCAGATCTGGATCACCAAGATTCCATTCTCTTTTCTGGGTTTCATTCCTTTTTTTCATTTAACAGTTTTTTTTTTCTTTTTTCGTTGCCATGAAAAGAACACGCGCAGCACGAGCAAAGAAGGATATGCCAGCAGTAACAATCAGAGCAGCAGCGGTCTGCAAGTAGAGATATGAGAAATGAATTATCATCCACCGCTCTGCATAGAAAATTGAGGAACACGACCCAGAGGAATCGTAAGATCTTTCATGATCTCGTATTCTTCAGCACTAATCTGAGCACCATTCAAGATCTACAGGCAACACATCCACAAGCACCCAAGTTATTTATGTTCGTTAATTACAATTTACGAATTTATAATAAATCCACATGCTGAGAATTACTTGATAAACACAGCCTTATAAAGATTTTTAAACAAGAAGTCCACAACACCAACTAAACATGTACGACCATTATGTCACGAATTATACAATGAAGATGAAGCAGGCATATACAAAATGAAACAAGCACAACAAAGCAACAAAATGCAAATATAAGAAACCTGACACTTTGGTGCATTTACTTGAGAATGCTTTGCATCGTTGTAGATGAAGCACACCTTCTAAACATAAGATAAGAACTGCTAGGAATGGTAATCATACGACCAATGAAATATAATTTTACCTAAAAATTTAATTGCATAAAATACAGAGAAAAAAAAAATCAAGCATTAGACCAAAGAAGGATGATACTCCAGTTTACAAATCTTGAACATGTGAACATCCGATAAATTGGTCAAAGTTTGCAAGCACGCAAAATTGGAGGAAATATTTTACGACTTCATGATGAAATCCCTTTAAACACTAAAGAACTTCTAGGGAGCTGTAATTTCAGTGAAAAAAATCCTTATATACATGACCTTTTTTAAGACTCCACACAGCAATTAAAATCTTCAATACTAGAATACTTCAAAAGAAGTCATTTGTATGTTATTAGTTTGTACCTCTACTGTTAAAGTCTAAAATTATTTTGCAACAAATAGTTACCTAACGATATTTATCAAGATAGAGGTACACCACAAAATTTATAGCATGCAAACACCTAACTGCAAGTTGCACTAGACACAATTGATTACTAATTTGCATCCCTTTTGAGCTTGCTTTCAGCTTTATTCTATAACTTGTAGTTGTAGGTATTCATAAACTACAAGTTAACGTATTCATGCAAACTTCTCCGGTTATTTGAAACTTCAATTTATTCAGTTTCAGTTAAATTTCGTAAAGAGAGCGTTAGTATATGGTCATTTATCTGTCGCTGTTACTCAAGCTTTCCATGCTTTACCTTTGTGTGTTACATGCTACCTTACCCATGCATTCAGTGTTCCTAATCATAGAGAACGAAACACTGTAATCTAATGGTAAACTTACTTGTACCTAAGAGTCTAAGACAATAGTTTCAACTTTCAAGTATCTCAGTAACCTTAGCATTATTTTATCTCACATGTAATCATCCCATGACAAAAAGGTCATAATCATATCAGTATTCAAATGTCAAAATATTATTTTTATTATACCCAATAAATCAATTTTAAAATAAAAAAGCATCTCAATTTAAGCCGTTTTCTACCCAAACTGTATACCAGCCAGTGAAACACACGCTTGATACCGATACAAAAGTTCTAATTTGTTGGAGGTTTAATAGCAATGATAAAGGCTTGAAGGCTATTATTTTAAAATTCTAGCAGCTACTCCAACAAATTAAGACAAAACTTTGAATGGAGACTGCTAGAACTAGAAGGGATCCCCTTACTTTGCATAGGTCTACTTTTACACAGGATTCTCTACCTGTATCTTCCCTCCCCAGTTTTTTCGGCATCAAAAGGACCCGTTATCAGGTTGCTATATTAGCCACCTCCTTTCCTAGCTACCAACTGGCAATTCATACATAAGGTGACCATTCACCTTAACACTACCATTACTCATCGATTCATGCATTAATTCATAGAACTAGGATTTTCAATGATAACCCTTATAGCTGGAAATTATTTAACCTCTCCCCGAGTTTCATACGAGCAAAAAACAGTGCATTTTTCGATTCTTTTTCTCTTGTATCAACCATTCATTTAATGTTTTGTATGTGAAACCTTGTACAAGTGCCAACCAGATGCATTCAATGTGAGTCAATATCGGTATACAGAGGAATTACCACAGGCGGGTAGCATAACCTCATACTGTAAAAATGAGGTAACAGTCGCGATCGAGTTAGCGGAATGGTAATGCGATAACAAGAGTAATGCGGTTATTGTAACACCTATATAATAGTTGAAACCATAAGATATCCAACAACACGGCCTAAAATGTAGTTTCTTTAACCTATTTGCAACACGGGAAATATGAGTTCTTTACTTTTAAATCCTTATAATCACGGCCAGTGCGATGCAATGTGGCCTTGTTTTAAACTATGACATAACCTTAACCATGGGCATATTTACACGCAAAATTCTCTCTTTTCAATCAAAATAATTTTCCTGTGAATAAAAACAAATAAGTAGCATAGTGCAATTAAAATTTTGTCCTTTGTTGACCAAATACCACAATATCTTTTTATTGATTTTCTTTTTGAGCTAGTATTATTTTCTAGTTATGGGGTCGACTGAGGGAAGGGGGAGGACTAGCTATTAATATGAAAATGACCATGGCCATAAAGCAGTATGCAACTTCTCTATCATGTACGTATACAAATTGGTTTGACTCTGTCTCTCTTCATTTTTCTCTCATCCACATCCTTATAATCTTTACAAGCTAATTCAAAAATGCCTACATTAACCATAGCCAGAAAATTTTCATCCCTCTCATTCTTTCCCAATTCAGACTTATAATATTTATATCATAGAGATTAGAGGGTGCTTATTAGTTGAGCATGATAACAGACCTATTGATAGTCTTTTTTAAAATAAAAAAAAAGTTTAGCATTGAAGTTGAGCATAAAAAATTCCAACTTTCTCAAGTTTTCTCTCTTATATTGTACAAGGTTCATATGCCACTACTAAACTCTCGAAAACTCGTGGAAAAGTTCATCCAAGCGAACAAGTGGTTGATTGTATCCGTACTTCATCCAACAAACTAATATAAGTTCATAATTAAAGACACATTAACGTTCATCTCCTAGAACCATTGAAAAGTTTATTGATAAGGGTGGCTAAAGTGTCTGGAAAGTTTTAGTTGCCATTTCCTAAACATAATTTAAGGCTCTTGCCTGGGAAAGACATATTCAGATGGTTATGGATGCACTTGGACACCCATTCAAAAATACCCGACCTGTTTTAAATTAAGCCCTCTCCGCCTGAATCAAACCCATTGTGCAGTCCTGGCTATAATTACCTCAATAAGCAAAAAGCCAAACAAAAGTAACCCATGGGCAATTAAAAAATAAGGCTTACAGCTTTTTTCACTAGTACTTATAGTTTCAAAGGACTTATTGATATTCTAGTATAAAAAAATAAAAATAAAAATAAAAATAAAAAAACTCTTACTCATACCCCAATACTTGTAAACACCTCAACCAAAATTTTCCAAATTATTATTTATTGATACGCAATCGAAAAGAACTCTTAATTATACCGCAAAACTTTTATTACCGGATGTAAACATCTCAACCAAAGTTTTCCCAATTATTAGTTATTATCACCTACCCGCAAAACAATGCCAATTACAATGCCAAAGCCTGTCTCCCCACCACATTAACACCTACCCAATAAAAAATATAATGTAAGTGCAACTCAAAACCATATCCTTTAAAAACTAAACCAACCATTGGTTTTATCAATCATATAAAAAGCTCAAAATACTGGTGTAAAAGATGTGAAATATATACTAGGTCGTACAAGACTTGAAGGCTTGATAACTTTAGTGATTTGTACACTGATAGATAGAAGTCATAGAGATAGAAACAGCAGGGAGCCAAAGAAATGATGTAACATGACCTCTAAAGAGGATTCGTGATAACTTCACAGGGAAAGAAGGGTTACTTATTTAGCTACATAAGTTCAATCAAGGGTAAAGGAGAAACAAGGTATATTCTCAGCAGGATAAGGAAAAATCTCAAGATAATGCTACAATTGGCCAATTAACATCGTAAAACTTTCCACTAATTGTCTACCCGAGAAGTATGAATAAGAAAAAAAATTAGAGGTGAGAACTGGCCAAATGTCAAACAATTCAAGTTGGGGAATTTCAGACCAAATTATTTGCAGAATAAAGTAATTTTAATATTGGATTGGAAATTTTTATCATGTTTCGAGTCAAACTTTTTGCTTATTTACACGAGATGACTATCAATGGAATATGAATATAAAACTGACAAAAGAGATGTAAAAGATTAATCCCAATATTATGCAGGTTGTTGAATGTGGTGAGTTTCATGCAATTTATATTCAAAATCCAAAATTTACAGGTCCATTTTATGTCTGCATTGTTAGAAGTATATTACTTGTTACAGAACATCACTAAGACATGTAGGTCATATTCGATAGAGGATACTAGTATGTCGTATCAAATAACAAGGCTACCTACCTCCAACCTAGGGCAACTTTGTAAAAAAGATAAATTGTTCTAAACAATCACTATGGAACCTAACACATTAAACCCATGACCCGAAAGCCAATCGATTTATCTAATACTCTCTATTATCCTGTATTTTTATTAGTAGTACTTAAGAGCCAAAGAAAGAGACAACAAAGGGAAATGATAGGAAACACCACAAAACAAGGGGAGTAATTAACAACTCATAAAAATTTGAGGGCAACATATTGAGACATTTGTTTCAGTCGAATTTTAAAGTTGTTGGAAGAGGAAGAAACTGTATCCATTCCACTCCAATTAGTTTCAAAGTTGCGGAAGGAACCATAAATTAGGGGACATGAATACAAATCAATAGGAAAAAACGATACCTTTGGAATTAAAATTCTCCTATTTGTTAAGTGGGCAGTTAGTCCAGGAATTCTACACACTGAAAGAGCATCAATGAACAGAAGAGCAATCACTTGCCATTGCTTCATTCTAAATGGAGGAAGTGCATCCATAAAAGACATGGTGTCCAGCAAGCAGGACTGCATACAAAGAAAAAAATCTCAGTATAACAACAGTTTTGAAGATTCAGCAACAAAAATAAGGATTGCTTGAATTGTACACTTCCATTCAAAAACGATGAGGGAAAGGAAAATGAGATAAAAGAGTGCATTGAAAGACAGCCAGACACATTTTGAACAACCAAACAATGAACATATAGAGCGTAGAGGACACTAGACAACACAAAATAGAGAAGCTTTAACAGAAGTTGACATAAAAAGAACCAAGAATAAGGCCAAACATGAAAAGCTGCAGAAGTAGTCTGCACACAGATATAGTTGCAGACTGTAGATTGCAGAAACGTTTATAACTTCCACAACTGTCAAGAAAAATTAGCGTTTAGCAAGCTGCAGTACATGCTTTAAGCTTATACACAAACAGGTAATCACCAGGCGGCAAAGTAAGAGAAGTCTTAACAATTAGATCCACAAATTATTTCACTAACTAGCAAGAAACATTGCAAACTGTTACACAAACAATTGACATATGCCATTAAGAATTTACCCTAAAAAGAACCAAATAAGCACTCTAACATATATTTCGAATACACTACCAGTTCATGTTCTATAGAAGATACTGGAGTTGGCAGATTAAGATCAGTAATCAATCCAGGCAATGCTCTGCCAAGACAACCAGCAAGTGTACGCTTGATTTCTGGAGAACGACCATCAGGAAGGACTACTTTGCAGGGATATTCTCTTCCATTAACAAACATATACTCTTCATGGGAACTTTCGTCTTTTCCATAGATATAGGCCACTGAGTAGGATGTAAGCCAAGAAAAGAGTGCATTCCACATCAAGGCAAACGGTGATAACTGAAAAAGATCAAAATAATGGTCACTGAGTCATATAAAGATGTTTGCTTAAGTACAAAATTAAACTAACCGTCAAGCTAAATCCTTCTGGAGGACATTCAAACCAGGAGCTATCATTGTCAAAGATGTCCGAACTTAAGTCGCCAGGCTTCTTGGGCCACTTTTCTTGAGCTAGATCCTCCACTACATCATCTTTAGTAGAACGTTCCCCTTTATCTGCTTGTGGTAGCACCATGATACCAGCCTCAGAGACTGAGGTCCAATAACATAAGAGGATGAGTGCAATTAAGCACTAACACACAAACAATATATCAAATAAAAAGCCACACCAAATGTAGATCCAGAATCATACCAGCATCATAAGCATCCGATTGTCCTGATGCAACAGCTTCTGCAGCCTGGATCAACGCCATTGCACAAGCTTCTGCTGAGGCAAATCGCTGTAAATCATCATCCCCTGCAGCATCTTTGCTTCTTGATGTACTTGTACCTTCTTTTGTATTTTCAAAATCTTTATACTCACAGAGATTTCCACCAGCATTACCATATGGTTTTTCATCAGCCCAAGTTACAGATCGTGCAGCTTTCCTTGCCCCAGGAGTCTTAAGAGAAGATTTTTCTTTCAACTTTCCAGCGGGAACAAGTTTGACAGTATGCGACTCATCTTTTTCATGCTTGCTACTTGAACTGGCATCATTATAGTTGTGATGCAGAGGAACTTCAGATAAGCTATTAATCTGATCTGCACTATTTCCAGTTCTTCTGTCCTTTGATTTCTCAGGACCATTCTGCGAATAACATACTGGTTCCACTGAATAATTAAGCTGCCTCTCTGCATCAACAAGATCCAGCTTTTCTGAAAATTCTTGAGATATTTGATTTGGATCAATTATGACCTGATTGGAAGGCAATTTGGAAACACTATATTCATCTTGGGTTATTATAGTGCTCATAAAGTCTGCATGGCCAAAAAACGAATCGCTACCCTTCTTGGAAGAACATTTCTTTCTGTTAGAGCCTGTAGTGTATTCAAGCTCAATTTAGTCCAAGCAGTATTAATACACAAACAAATTTGAGGGGTAAAAAATTAGTTATTCATGGATAACACATGCAAGAAAGCTAAGTATGCATAATCTCTACCTTTTTTGGGTTGAGAATGCACAGAATTGGAACCAGCATCTGACTTCTTTTGAGCAGTTAATTTATCATTAGGTATGATAACACTCGTGAAGTTTATGTCACTGAGATATGGTTTAGTCGCTTTCGAATTGAGCTGAGAGCTCTGGTCAATTTCGGAAACCTTCGAAGATCCAAAAGTATCTTCACTGGACATGACAGTAACCTTAAAGTCAATCTCGTTTGGAACTGAATGAGTTTGCACATTTGGCTTGGCATTCTCTGGTTCAACTCCTGTAATGTGCAGCCATAAATGGAATACGTCCAGCAAAAATACAATACAACAATCGAAATCATTAATCTATGAAGCAAATCTTAATTCACGATTTCATCTCACCTTTGATGGAAGAACTCGATAATGACTTGGATTGACGATCTTTTTGAGGAACATACCCTTCAATAGAATTTGAAGGACCCATCCACTCTTCAATCGAAACCACCCCTCCTTTTATCTCATCATTCTCCTTAATAATCAATTTCGACAACCCTAATTCCTCACTCTTGGCTTCATCTTCTTTTCCTATACCCACATTCTCAAACAAATCCAATACCTCTTTAATCTTCCCTGGGATAAGAGCCAAGCATCTCTCTTCATTCAAACTCCCGGCAAACGCCTTACTGTTGATTAAACAACTAGTACAACAATACAAATATGTCTCATGAAGATCATAAACCTTATGCTCTTTAATTGAAATCCTATACTGCCCTTTTCTAGGGTGTTTTGGCAACAAATTGGGGCACAGCGGATAACCACAAAGGTTCGCTATCGAACGTTCAGTAACTACATCAATATAATCACTCCTAGACATAAGAGAACCCGCGGCAAAAAGCATAGTATCATCTTCAATACCATCAAGAAGTGCAAGTTGTAGCTTGTGCACTGCTTGTGACGTATTATTCTCCATTAAAACAAAAATATAGGGTTTTTGTAAGTATTATTGTGCGCGCTTCACGTTGAATCAAAATTGAAACCAAATCAAAAACCTAGCAGTCCCAAGCATTGGAAATATTGAATCAGGGATTTAATACTAACACATAAAGTAAACAATCCTTAGAAAGAAATGGATTATTGCTGCAATGGAAATTAGTATGATTTCGTACCGCTTGAAGAGGTTATTAGGAGAAACAGTTCTTTTCAACACAGACACCAAAACCCGATAGTTCCCTAAAATGCAACTCTTCTGCACCTACAGGAAATTATAATGCGGAATTTGGTTAGTGTTTAGTCTGGCGGATTTGTACTAATTAATAATGAGAGGTAGCACCTTTATTATACAAGAAATTAGGACTAAAAAGAAGAAACAAAATATTAATCTAATCTAAATAATAGAAAACAAAATAACTTTAATATTCTAAATCCTAAAATATTTATAAAAAAATATTAAAAAAAAAAAAAAAAAAAAAAAAAAAAAAAAAAAAAAACTCAACTTTCTAAAATATGATTTCAGGAGTGTTTGGTTGTTAGTTTTTTGCTTGGCTTTTTGGTTGGATTTTGGCTTGTTGATTGGTCAAACAGCCAAAAAACATGTTTGGTAAATGGCTTTTAAAGCAGCTAAAAAGCTGGCTTTTAAGTCAAAATGAAAAAACTGCTCAAGCTAACTTTTTTGGTTGGCTTTTGGCTTATTGGCCCACTTTTTTTCTAATGTCAATACCTAAATTTACCAAACATCTCCACAATAGCTTGCTACTTTCAGCCAACTTAAAAACAACAAAAAAAACCAACATTTTTTACCGGTCAAACAAGTCAATTAATTAAAAAAGCTAACAGCCAACAGCCAATTGCCAAACACCCTCTATGAAATAATATCTTTTCCAACACGAACCATGTGTTCATGGGTGGAATGTATATCTTGACACTCATCTTCTCCAAACCATAACATCTCTATAAGACACGTATGATATCAACTTAACTAAGGGAGTTAACTAACTACCTGACGCCTTATGATAAAGCATGGCTTTACATGCTTTACGACGCTTGTCTACCTTGAAGTCGGTGTGACCATAATATATCCTTAGGATTCTTAACTCCCATGAGGTAACTCAACTTAGGCATAATCTTCCTATAAAGGAATACCCTTGGGGTTCGCAAGACCCACGACTATCTCAACTATAAACCTTTTATCAATGAATAAACTTCTTTCAATGAGAACCTTGGGGATTGCAAGACCCACCGGTAACTCAAATATACTCTTGCTATCGATGAAAACCATGGGGTTTGCAAGACCCACCAATAACTCACATATACTTTTGCTATCAATGAGAACCATGGGGTTTCAAGACCCACCGTTAACTCACATATATTTTTGCTATCAATGAGAACTATGAGGCTTGCAAGGTCCATTGATAACTCAGATATACTCTTGCTATCAATGAGAACCATGGGGCTTGCAAGGCCCACCGGTAACTCAAATATATACACAAACTCATATATAAAGGAATCATTCCGACTCCAAGAAAACATAATGAAATTCTATCAATAAGGGAACTGTGCTTAACATCTAATAGTACCTTAGCTCTTTGCGTCTATATCATTCTAAGTTCAAGAGATACGCAATCAATAGCAATTTATGTGTAAGTCTTACTTTGGTACTTCATATTTATAATACAATGCATAAACTCACAAATATTGATAATACTTTGAAACATAAGCATATAAGAGTTTGTTACCGCGTATGCGTACCTGTAATTGCAACTGCAAGACAAAAAGTTATCACATCCACCAAATATAAGGTTCTTAAGCTTCTCGTATGAACTGAGTACCTATGCACGTTCAAAGTATGATTAATAAGTCTACTAAACCTCATAGAAAAATCACTTACTCTAAAAGAAAGTACTCTGCTACCATTAAAGCGAGGTCTGGATCATGCTATCAAGCTAATTAGCCAAATGCAACAGTGTCAATTCCAGGTTTGCTTACTACTACGCCAATAATTCTAATCTAATCACAACATACACTTTCACACGATATTTACGACAAAGTATGTTCTAAGTAACAAAACATAACTATACATATTGCATTGTCATATTATTACGATTAGTAGACATAAGATTGAATAAAATAATGTATTACATACGATTGAGACAATACCCAAGATAGTAAGCTAGTAATGACATGGAATCCATTTCACCACATTATTCAAGGTTCATAGAAATTACTTATATCGCTCACAACATCAAGAATCTCTTTTTTTTGTACCAAGGCTATACAACTTACAACAACGATTAGTTTAAGTACTAATGACAATTAATTTAATTTTAAAGTGCAATGAAAATAATGTTTACTCATAACATGAGCCACAAAAGCCCATTATCAACTGTTAGTAATCAAATAAAATTAATTAACAATCAATATTAATTAGCACCTTTTAATGGTATTAAGAATATAAATCACCATTAACAAAAATAATAATGACAATTAACAATCACTTTTTAATTTATTTTATTTTTTAACCAAGATCCTAATCATTACTAAATAACTAATACTACCAGTGGCGGATCTAGGGTTCACACTCCTTAGGGGCACCAACATCGTAGATGAAAGTTTGCGAAAATTTCGACATAATTTCGTTTGCAAAATGAACAACCAAATATTTTTCGTTCCTCCAATAACATGTACAGATACAATAATTTCAAGTTAAGACCAATCAATTAATATCATTTCACCAAACGGTGGCATGGCAACCCAAAAAATAAGTAACTAAACAACAAAATAACAAATCTACGATAGTTGTTCACGCCTAGTTTTCATATTTTGAAATCGTTGTACAATAGAATCAATACTAACATCAAAAAAAAATCTCAAAACAGTAATATTCCTTTCTTTTCTCTTCATTATTTTCAATTCTAGCAAGAACACATGACACATAACACATTCAATTATACACTCATCACCAATTTACCAAATACATTCACAAAGTACAATCACAAACAAAATCAATTGACATTTATAATTGGGCAACTAGTAGTGGAATCAAAGGGGAAAAACCTTATGGATGAATGTCATGACTTTTGAGCACACAGAAGCTTTATTATGTCAAATGCATATTTGATTTTAATATTTATTTGTGTGTGGTTATTACTACTGCACCTTATTATTATTGTTTTTCTAGTCTGCTTTTCTTCTACTCGACCAAGTAGGCAAGTACTGATTCATCATACACTCTTGTTTAAACAATTACTAAGAAAATAAAAACCCTAATTTTGGGGAATTAGGGATTTAAAAAAAATAACATTTGATAAATTGATATACCTGAGAACAGTCCGTGGTGGCCGCTGGCGGTGGGTAGGCAGGATGCAAGCCGGCGGCAAGAAGAAGGCAGTGATGGTCTGGTCCGTCTGGAGTAGTCCACTCGACGACGACTTGTCGACTCAGGAGAAGCGGCAATCAGGGACAGGCAAGGAGAAGCGGCAGCCGGCAGGAGACAGAAACTCCGGTGGACTGTGGTGGCCGGTGCGACGAGCCGTCAATTCTCCATGGCCATAGGTGAGAATTGAGATTTGAGGATTAGGGTTTGTAAGTTTGTTTGGTTTGAGAAATGAGAAGGTTCCTGATTCCCTATTCCCTAACGCGCGTTTCAATTCTATTTTCATCTGCAATGGCATACACAAAGCTTTTTTGTTAAATTAAATAAATCACCATCAAACCCAAAAAAGTAATACATACTACTTTTATTTTCATCCTAATATAAACCCTACCTTTTCATATTCAAATCACTACAATCACTTAAACCCATGACAAAATTCAAGTTATCATACTCAAATTTAACAAGAATAAACTCTAAATAACAAGAAATCAAAAATCAAAATATACAAAATCAAAGTGGGTAAGAGATTGCTCACAAAGGGTTGAGAAGATGATGGAAAATCAAAGGGGTGCCGGCGGTGGAGGCTTCCGGTGACTGCCGGCGGCT
This sequence comes from Amaranthus palmeri, assembly GCA_019776075.1. Taxonomy (NCBI): domain Eukaryota; kingdom Viridiplantae; phylum Streptophyta; class Magnoliopsida; order Caryophyllales; family Amaranthaceae; genus Amaranthus; species Amaranthus palmeri. The sequence goes on from JAAKBH010000324.1 coordinate 668,609, forward strand.
TTCGGCTGCTTTGACTGCCGGCGTCTGGCGGTTGGCGGCAGCTGGTGGTGGTGGTGGTGGGTGTTCTTGGGGTTGAGGAAGGGAGGTGAAGAGAAAGATAGAGATGGAAAATGAGGAGTATGGCCTATGGGTTTGGAATTCTCATTTATTTATTTATTATTATTATTATTTAGTAACTGTTTGGCCTAGCTTTTTAAACTGTTCCTAAGAAAAGGAAAAATTTTTTTTGCCAAACACCTAAATTCTGGGAAATAGAAGCAGTTTACAAAAAAGCCAAAAACTACTCTTAAAGGGGTTGGGAGTAGAAGCTACAAATTGTAACTTCTACTCCTAATTTTATCAGGGAGCTTTTTTTTTAACTGTTTCTTTTTCCTCCCTTCTTCATTCTTTTGGGTCATAGCTGCCGCTTGGTGGTCGTCTGGCGTTTGCCGTCCGACCAAATCCGCCATCCAACCATCCAGCCCGATTGTGGCCACTGACCTGCGGGTTTCTAGAGTGCGGTTTATCTATAAAAGTTCATCATCATTTCCTCCTTCCCTCCATTGATTTATATTTTGGGTTATTGCTCGGGTACTCAAGTAGAGAAGAAATACATCACCACCGCCGCTCTTGCCGCCAATTCTGTTGCCCTTTCTTACGGAAGTCGAGAAGCTAGGTAACTAGCTATAAGCTTTGCTCTTTTGTATTAGGTTAATTTTGGTTAGGTTCTTGCATAAAGGATTTAGGATTAATTTAACTTAGAATTGATTAATTACTTTTTTTATTGATAATTTGATTTAAGTACTGATTTTTCATTTTTGATATGCTTGCTATACATGCATTTGATTGATATTTATGATTAAAATGTTGAGTTATGTTGATATGACTAATGGGCATAGTATACTGATTTTGATAATTTGATTGAACTACTGATTTTGCATTTTTTGGTATGCTTGTTATACATGTATTTGATTGAAATTTGTGATTAAAAATGTGGATCATTGAAGTGCAAGTTTTGTTTATAATGTGGGTAATTGAATCATGTTTAATGCGTTGAAAATTCTGATTTTGTTGATCAAAGTGTGGATCATAGACAACTTTGTGCCAATCAAAAAAGCATCTTTTCTTTGTAAAGATTTTGATAAACCTTCTCCTATTCAATATTTATGGCTTATCTGTTTTCACTTCTGGGTATGTATTGAGATGTGGTATTGAGATGAATGTTTGTGATTTTATGGTATTTTTGATAACATTCCCAGAAAGATGAATGTTTCTGGTATTTCTGATAACATTCCAGTGAAATGGTAATAATGTTTTACTTCTCGTGTATATTACAGTATTCTTTTGTTATCATGGATAATGAATATCCACGACCATCAACTTCGCAATTTCGCCCACCCACAAAGACTACAGATGCTAATAATTTCAAGGTAATTGCACATTTGCGTTGACAATTTTGAAACAATTTCAGCTGATTATTTTGATATCTAATTAATATGTCCAAATTTTCAAATAGGGACAAAAAAGGATGAATTTTGGAACTTGTACTACTCCTTCCCCTTCTCATCTAATGTCGTCGCACTCCAAAGAGGTGAATATTATAATATGTGTTGGCTTTTTATATTGCATGCATGAACTTGTATATGCTATTATTTTTTACTTATTATGCTAATTAGATTAAGGTTGAACAATCAAAGAGACCTAAAGCGACTTGGACTGATTCTACAACTAGAATATTTTGTGAGGTTTGTGCTGAGGAGGTTCATGCAGGGAATAGACCAAACACCCACTTTAATAAAATTGGTTAGGCTAATATAATTTAAAAGTTTCAACAAAGAACAGGACTACGATATGATCAAAAGCAACTAAAAAATAAGTGGGAGAAGATGAAGAGTGACTTCACAACATGGAAAAATCTCATAGAAAAGGAGACAGGATTAGGATGGGACCATGAGAAACAAACAATAATTGCCCCGGATGAATGGTGGACAAGCAAAGAAAAGGTAAAAATTAAATTAATATAAGTTTTATAAAATTAATAATGTTTTTATAACCTATATATCTTGTTCGTTAATGATGTAGGTTAATCCTAATATTATAAAATTTCGGGAGGGTGGAATAAAAAATATATATAACGGAGTTAGAAGTTATGTTTGGTAAGATATGTGCTTCAGCAACATCCTCTTGGAATCCATATACTCAAGAAGAGGACGAGTTAGAAGATGAATTCACACAAGATAATAATAACATGCACGAGGAAGAGCAAGTGCTTAACACACTTGAAGAGCGTACACCTACAACTAAAGCTCATGATGTTGAAAAGATTCCTGTTGAATCTATTGAGGCAAAGGGCAAAAAAATTCAAAGGGAAAAGAAATCTAAAGTTAGCACTGCTAAATTAATGCAAAATGAGGTAAAACGAATTGTTGGTGCAATGGAAAATTTTTCTCAATCAAGTGCTTTAACAGTAGCTAGGAGAAATGATATTCCTGGTTGTAGCATTAAAGAATGTTTAGATTTGCTAAGTACGACCCCTGGTGTTGAAATAGGTAGTGAACTATATATGCTTGGAACACGTTTATTTATCAAACGAGAAAATAGAGAGATGTTTGTTGGTATTCCAGATGAAGATATACGAAGTGAATGGCTTGAACAAGAATTGCAAAGGGAGAATAGCAAAGTTTCAAAAAATTAGTCTTTTTTTCATTCTTAGATATTGTTTTTTTTATTTACATTAATGTATTGGACATACTTTTTAAAAATATTATGTATTATGTTGAGTATTTTGTTGATTTAAAGTTTACTACTTAGCAGATTAATTCAGTTGAAAGTGACAGTAATGACATGATGGATGAGTCGTCTGATGACGAAGAGTATGAGGATATGGTACACCAAGAGCAATTAAAGGTTAAACAAATGTTGTTATATGCTGCTTCAGGGGTAACCATACTTATCAAATATTATCTTACATATTTGAATAAAAATATCCCTAGAAGTTCATTATGCTCAGGTTGGCAATGGTTGCAAGAAGTGTTCTCTACCCCTGGTGAAAGTTATAGAATATTGCGAATGGAAGCTCATGTCTTTCAAAATCTTGCTAAATTATTAAAAGACAATTATGGCTTAATGTCTACAAGGAGTATGCAAGCTGAAGAAGCATTAGGAATTTTTGTATATTTATGTGCCCAATTTCAATCTAACCGTAATATGCAAAATAGATTCAAGCATTCTGGTGAGACAATAAGTAGGAAATTTAATGAAGTTCTTGAAGCCATGACAAGATTTTCTAGAGATATTGTGAGACCTACTGATCCTAACTTTAGGAAGGTTCCGTCTAAGATTCGCGATAATTATAAATATTGGCCACATTTCAAGAAATGCATTGGTGCCATTGATGGTACTCATATCCCATGTGTAGTTTCAGAAGAAGACAAAATCTCTTACATAGGTAGAAAAGGGTATCCGACACAAAATATTTTGGCTATTTGTGATTTTGACATGTTGTTTACATATTTTGTTGCTGGATGGCCTGGATCTGTACATGATAATCGTGTTCTTAAGAATGCTATTGAAGATCCTAACAAAGCTTTTCCGCATCCACCGAAAGGTACATTATCTTTATTTATGTATAAATGTGAATCTATATTTTTTTACACTTTTTAAATTATATAATGTCAATTTTTATATAGGTAAATATTACGTTGTTGATGCGGGTTATCCTAACATGAAAGGGTATTTGGCCCCTTTTAAAGGTGAGCGATATCACATTCCCGATTTTCGTCGTTCAACACAACCACCAACTGGATATTATGAACTTTTTAATTATTCACATTCTTCATTAAGAAACGTCATTGAGCGCACATTTGGAGTATGGAAAAAAATATGGAGGGTATTGTCAATAATGCCAAGCTTTCCTATTGAAACTCAAAAGAAAATTGTTGCGGCAACAATGGCTATGCATAACTACATTAGAATACATGCACTCGAAGATATAGAATTTGATAAATGTGATGCAGACCCTGATTATATTCCCGAAATTGAAGAAGACGGGGTTATTGGACAAGACTCACGTAATTCTACAAACATCGACAGATACATTGACGATGGTTCAATGGATGATCGTAGTATGGAAAGTGTGCGCCATGATATTGCAACTTCTTTAATAAATCATGTGACTTAAAAGCATTTATGTGTTTTTTAGAAGTTTTTTTATATGATGTATGAACCAATTTAGTAATGTTAGATTTATTTAATTTGACCACAATGTTAATTATATAATTTAATGTTATTTATCATATAGAAATGCTCAAAAAATTCAAATATTGTTAAAGTAGAAAAAGAAAAGGCCAAACACTCAAAATTGTTTCTGTTTCACAAAACTGATTTTTTAAAACATAAGGCCAAACAATTTTGAATCTGAAAAATGTTTTTCAAGAAACAGTTTCTGCTGCAAAACTACTTTTAAGAAACAGAATTTGTTTTCCAAAAGCTAGGCCAAACATACCCTAAGACAATATAAACAGAGCTTCTGCTTCTTGACATAGGCTACTGCTTCCTGACTTGGACGTTGTGACCAATCTCTTCTTTGAGCAGATTAGATGTTGTAAATCTTCATAGCCAGAAGTCTTTATTTTGATCAACATCCATACATAGAGCCTTAGGAGATCTTGCAAGCTGAACCTTCTGACAATTAGGTAAATCCTGCACATAGAAGTGAATGATCCTTCATGTTAGAGTCCTTAGTCTCAATATATTGAAAAATAAAAATGGTTCAAATTTAGAAAATCAAAGAATAAAAATTAATTTCCACCTTAAATATATTAATTTTTACCTTAAGAGTAGAGTTGTTCATGGACGAGCTATCCGACAGGCTTGACCCATCCGACTCAAAAAACGGGCAGGCATAGACAACAATTTTCAAAAATATATAAAGCTTTGCGACGATTAACACCCGCCCGCCAAGATAAATGGGCAGGTAGCGGCACAAAAAAATACCCGTGGGTATATCCGCCCGCCCCCTTAGTTTAATATATTATTTAGGGAAATTTCACATGGTAGCATACAGTTATATTGAAATGCCAATGGTAGCACTTTTTTTAAGAAAATTTCACATGGCAGCATTCTGTTTATGCACTATCTAATTGCCGTAACATTTTCCGTTAAGTTCTTGTTAAATTCCGTTTACTTCATCATTTTGTAAGTTTTTTCCACATGGTAGCATCCAGTTTTTGTAAAACTTAACTTTTTTACACCTTTATACCTACTAACCCCACTTTACACCTATAAAAATTCAAAAACTCTACATTTTTTTTACACATGTGGTCCCATTTGACTCTCCTTAAAATCCGTGAAAAGTCAAATGATACTCCTATAGTGAATAGGAGGTATATAACATTGATTTCACCATTTTAATGTTTAATTCATGGGTCGCAACAAGTACTCTTTCAAATAAGTACTTGTTTCGATCGAATTTTCGAAAGAGTTATCCCATAACGATAGTAGCGACGTCCGTTTTTTCAAAAAAAAAAAAAAATCGTCATGATGGATAACAAGTCAAAAGTCCTTTTTGGTTTGCATTTCGTAAAATAGGCGAATAAGTACTTATTTCAACAGAATTTTCGAAAGAGTTACCCCATAAGGATAATTGCAACATCCGTTTTTTAAAAAAACTTTATGATAAGTAAAAATGACGTTAAATATCTTTATCAGTTTACATATCGAAAAATAGGCGAATAAGTATTTGTTTCAACCAGATTAGATAGTTTCTTATAATTTTTCAATAAAATTATTAAACGTTTATGAGCGTTAATGAATTAAACGGTGAATTAAAACATTAAAATGCTGAATTAAACGTTAAAATGGTGAATTAAACAAAAACTGGATGCTATCATGTGGAAAAAAAACTTACAAAATGATGAATTTAACGGAATGTAACAAGAACGTAACGGAAAATGCTTCGGCAATAGTGTATAAACTGGATGCTACCATGTGGAATTTTCTTAAAAAAAGTGCTACCATTGACATTTCATCAAAACTAGACGCTACCATCACTAGTGGAAAAAAAGCTTAAGGGCTGCGGTTTTTTAGGCCCTTTGGGCTGCGTATTTCGACCCCAGCCATTATTGTAGCAGCAAAAAATAATATTAAAGGCTGCGGTCAAAAATACGCAGCAAAAAAAATAGGTTAAGGGCTGCGGACATAGGGAAAAACCGCAGCCCTTAAGCTGATTATGAGGTGTGTGATGGAAAGCTTAAGGGCTGCGGACAGGCTGAAAAACCGCAGCCCCTTTCATATTTTTGCTGTGTGATGGAAAGCTTAAGGGCTGCGGACATGCTGAAAAAAACCGCAGCCCATTTCATATTTTTTTTTAATTTTTTTTTTTGTTTTCGTAATATTTGTATAATAAATAATAATAATGCATAATTATAAAATAATAAATATTTCACAATAATCAACCGTCGATAAATGCCAAAATATCACTCAATTATTATATTATATATATATATATATATATATATATATATATATATATATATATATATTAATATATAGTATATATATATATATATATCTATATATATATATATATATATATATATATAATTATATATATATATATATATATATTATATATATATATCTATATATATATATATATATATATATATATATATATATATTATATATATATATATATATATATATATATATATATATATAATATATATATATAGGGTCAAGTTCCAGTGAGAACCAAGCTTAAATGAGAACTGTGAGAACCAATCGCCTTGATAAAAATGTGTTACTTTTTTATAGAAAATGTGTTACTTTTGAACAAAAAAATGTTACTTTTTTTTTAAGAAAAAGTTGTTACTTTTAGCATAAAAAGTGTTACTTTCAGAAAAAAAAAATTTTTCAAAAAAATAAAAATATTAAAATGTAACACGTTTTTTTCGAAAAGTAACACATTTCTATGTAAAAAGTAACACCTTTTTATGTGTTTTTTTTCAAATTTTTTTTTTAAAGTAACACTTTTTTGCCCAATAGTATCATAAAATACAGTAACACCTTTTTGCACAGAAGTAACACCTTTTTAGTAAAAAGTAACACTTTTTTGTAAGCCTGATTGGTTCTCACGGTTCTCATATAAGGATGGTTCTCACTGAAACTTCTTCCTATATATATATATATATATATATATATATATATATATATATATATATATATATATATATATATATACATAAAGTATTACATTACACCGCATATAATTAGAAATAAACACGATACATAATAATCTAGCTACCAACTTAATAAATTAGAAATAAACACGGCGACTTTGTCTTTGACTTTGCGTAGTTCAATATTCGTCAATTCGCGTGTTTCTCTTGGAGAGTCAATAATCTACGAATTAAAATCAATTATTATTAAAAAGTTAGTCGTACATTATATAATATAATTAATATATATTATAAATAAAGAATTTAAAAAACAAATATAATAACTAATTAAATAAAATACTTACGGAATCAATATTTTGCACCCCGACATTCTTGACGGCTTCTATGAGATCATCCATAAATTTAATAACGTAGTAGCCGCAATGAATGAAATTTTTTTGTTGAAAACACTAAGAAAAAAAATATTATATATGTTAGTGCCAAATTAAAAATGCTTCAAAACCGTTAAAACGCTACTTAACACTTAATTTTGAGCATATGACAATTATTTTCGATTCTAACAACTTTAACACAATTATATATACCAAATAGTGTTGTGTGCCAAGTTTCATGCATAACAAACAAGGTTTAAGCTACTTTACGCTCGAAAATGCCAAAATTCATTCAAAACCGTTAAAAAACGCAACTTGACCCTTAATTTCAAGCATATGACAATTATTTTCGATTCTAACAACTTCAACACAATTATATACACCAAATAGTGTTGTTTGCCAAGTTTCATGCATAACAAACAAGGTTTAAGCTACTTTACGCTCGAAAATGCCAAAATTCATTCAAAACCGTTAAAAAATGCAACTTGACCCTTAATTTCAAGCATATGACAATTATTTTCAATTCTAACAACTTCAACACATTTATATACACCAAATAGTGTTGTGTGCCAAGTTTCATGCATAACAAACAAGGTTTAAGCTACTTTACGCCCGAAAATGCCAAAATTCATTCAAAATCGTTAATAAACGCAACTTGACCCTTATTATCCTTTGTCTTACCCGGAATGTTCATGAGATTCCCGAGTATGGCATCGCATACATTTTTCTCTATATGCATAACGTCAAGACAATGCCTAACCTGTAGATCTCTCCAATATGGAAGCGTCCAAAAGATTGATTCTTTTTTCCACAGTCGATCTTCACCCCCTTGCACTTGCCCTGTTTTACCAAATACAGTTTCAACCCCCTTAACTTGTTCGTAAACCTCATAACCGGACAACGGTCGACGAGCTACACGGTCCTCAACCACCCCGTTGAACATCTTCTTCTTCTTACGGTATTGGTGATCTCGTGGGAGGAACTTTCGATGATTCATGAATACATGTTTGCACTTAGGAATCCACGTGGATTCCATGTCATCGATACATATTGGGCACGCTTTCTTCCCTTTGTTCTTTGATAAGTGCAATTATTTGCACTAATCGGTTGTATTTTTATGCTCCTATGCGGTGTTTCAAAGGCAATTCGGGGTCATTTCGTTCAGTTTTACTCTACTTTGGTATCTCATGGTCAAAGTAAGAGAAGACGGGTTAATTTTGAGGTTTTGAGTTGTTTTTATGGGATTTCGGTGCTAATCGTGTCTACAGGGTTGAAAGATCGAGTCAAGCTATCAATCGAACCAAGTCACGACCAAAAAAACAAGTTCAAGAAAGTAAACAAGTCCAGTGGCAAAAAGTCGAGTCGGCAGAGGCATCACTACAAGCCTCGACGACTCGGCTAAGCAAGGCAGAATGTCAATGTTTTTTCTAGTAGGCATTCGCCGACTCGGCGACGAGGGAAAAAAGTGAACCGCCGACTCGGCGGTCTTTGATTCAAGAAGCAGCATTTTCCAGAGACCTTTAGCCGACTCGGCGGTGAGGTCAAAAGAGGTATCGCTGACTCGGCGGAATTGGGCTGACAAAATACTTATTTTCTAGAAGCTCAGGACGACTCGGCTGTGGGATGTTCTTTTGCTCAGCCGACTCGGCGATTGTTTAATTGAAGATTTTGGCGTGTTTTTCTCCGGGCTTTCTTTGGGCCTAGGGTTAATTACCCTCATTAGTATAAATAAGCTCCAAAATCCTGCTGAGCATCTTCTTCTTCCTCCCTTGAACTTTTACTTAGTTTTTGCTTAGCTTTCCATTAATCGAGCTTTTGAATTACTCTTAGTATTAGATTTTAATTATTGTTCTTCAATCTAGCTTTTGAGACTCAATCATCCTTCAAGTTGTAAGTTTTCTTTAGTCTTAATTCTTAGTTTTATTCCATTGTTTTAGTTTAAGTTTAATTTAGTGAACATTAATCTCTAGTTTGAATCATCCTTTAATAATAATAATTTCATTTTCTCCATTATTGTTTAGTATTCATTGTCATCATTATTAAGTATTTCATCATTGCTTGTTTTAGTTTAATTCTTAATTCATTGTCATTCATGTTTAGCATTGAGTTTGAAGTAATATTTATTGCATTTACCATGTCTAGTGAGTAGATCCATTTTCTAGGGTTAGGGTTTGAACCTATTAGTTAAGTATGAATTGATTCTTGGATGTGTCTATGAAACTATGGATTAAAGTGATTAAATTGTGCTAATTAACCCTATATTAAATATGCTTTGTCGAACCATTCAATAGAACTAGCGTGTGAGATTGGGATCGCCTTTGCTTTAGGGTAAACTTTAGTTAAATTCTTATTAATTCGTTCAATAAAGTTAACGCGTGACAATTGAATTAATAGGGTCTAAATCTAATAGTTAATCAATAGAGCGAGAGTTTGAGATTAACAAGATCAAGTTTAATCACATAATTAATCCTACACTTTATAGACACTAATGAGAATTGGATCATACAAGACTTTAGGGGATGCCCGACACCCTAGATCTCATCATCATATAGTTAAATCACATCTTTATTATTGCATTCTTAGTTGTTAGCTTACAAACCAATCACTATTTTTATTCCCTCTAGCAATCTAATCAACTGAAATCATAAAGTCCATTGTCCCAAGCTTCCTTGTGTTCGACCCGCGACTACACGTACACCGTGCGCTTGCGGTTAAATAAAATTTGCACATCAAGTTTTTGGCGCCGTTGCCGGTAAGTGGTAATTCTAGCTCTTCAGTTAATAATGTTTCTATGTGCGATACTTGTGGCGTTTCCGGTCATTGTTCTAGTGCATGCCCCCACGTTTACGAGGAGGCAAATGCTGTGTATGGTAGACCGGCAAACGACCCTTTCTGTAACACTTACAATGCAGGTACTAAGAACCATCCGTATTTTTCCTATAAGAGTACCAACGTGTTGAACCCCCCTTCACACCAAGCACCACACAATCCACCGGGGTTCAACCAGAGGCGAAAACCTCTTCACCCTCCACCTCCACATCACCATCATCCACCACCATCCAATGTAGAATCACAGATTGCAGAGCTTCGTAACATGATGCAGACACATATTCAGTCGAGTAGTGCGCATATGAAGATGCTCGAGACACAAATGACACAGTTGTCTCAACAGCAGAATATGCGTGCTCCAAATCAGTTTCTAGCCAGCCTAAACACAAGGGCAAGGAGCCCAATCAGATCAATGCTGTGACAACCAGGAGTGGTAAGCAATTGGTCGATCCTCCCCAAAAAGAGGTGACATCAACAGGTAGTATTTCTATTACCCCTGCTACTAATGATGATATTGTTGTTGAGTCTGATACTAATGCTGATGATGTGAATGGTAAGTCTGCTGTTGTTGGTGATGCGAAGTCTAAGTCTAGAGTCACGGACCTTCTAATTAAGCATGTGCCTTTTCCTCAGAAATCAGCATAAGCTAAATTAGAAAAGAAATATGGGAAATTCTTAAAGCTTTTAAAAGATGTGTCTATAGAAATTCCTTTCTTAGATGCAATTTCTGAGATTCCTGCATTTCCCAAATTTCTTAAGTCCATTATGTCGCAGAGTAAGAAGCTTGATGATGTTATCCAGGTGTCTAAGGAGGTGAATGTGAATGCTTTTGTGATTGGTAATTTGCCTCCTAAGCTCAAGGATCCCGATAGTTTCAGTATACCTGTTACGATTGGGAACCTTACAGTAGACCGAGCTTTGTGTGACCTAGGTGCTAGTGTCAGTTTGATGCCCTATTCCATGTATAAGAGACTTAGGCATGTTAATGAGTTGTCCCCCACCAGGATGACCTTGCAGCTTGCTGATCGCCGCATTGTCTATCCTAAGGGCATCTTGTATGATGTTGACCTGAGAGTAGGTAAGCTGACCGTACCTTGTGACTTTGTCATCATGGACATACCCGAGGATGCTAAGACTCCCATCATTCTTGGTAGACCTTGTCTAGCTACGGCTAGTACCTTGATTGATGTAGCTAAGGGTAAGTTAGTGATGAGTGTGGGGGAGGATAAGGTTGAGTTTGCTATTCATGATGCTTTGAAGTCCCCAATCCCCAGTGAGTCTATATGTCAGCTTGAGTTTGCAGATGATGTGTTTGATGATCCTGATACAGCCCATGAGATAGATGCCCTACAATCCTTCCTTAAAAGGAAATGGGGGCGATTCCGCAGAGATAATGGGCTGGGATGACTCTTTAGAGGGTCAAGCTGATGATGACTGTGTTTTGTCTGATGATGTTTTACAGGTTGCTGAGATTGAGCAGGTGTAACACCCCGATATTTTCCCGATATATTTAATGATTTAATAGTAATATTATTTTATATAAATAATGTTTTTATTTATTTATTTTGGGCTTGACCATGTATTTTCAGTCCTTTTTAACAATTTAGCCTTTTCGGGCCCAAAACCTTTAACCCATTTCTTATTTCAAAATTTTAAAAGAAAAAAAAAATAAAATGGAGGGAATATGATAGGTTGGCCAGCCCATTAGGGTTTTGGCTTGGGTTGTAACTCCCATTAGAGTGAAGTGAAAGATCACTCAATAATGACCCATTATTCTTATTCCTTAATTCTTTATTTGCTTAATGTCCTTAATTCCTTAATTCATTTGCATTATACTTTCAATTCCTAGAAAACTTAAGAAAAACTCCCACAAAACCTACCTAATTCCACACGCCTAGAACCATTTGCAACCGTGAATTTTTGGTGTTTTTCATATAATTGTAAGTATAAGTCTCCATTTATTTTTATATTAAATTTAAATTTAATTATGTGATTTGTGAATTTTGATCCATGACCATTTCTTCCATGATTTAACAAAATGATGTAAATTTTCTATATAGTTATCACATGATAGTGTAGGATGTTTTGCTTTAGAATTTATCTTTATATGAGCATGTTAAATTAAGGTGATGGAGAATGGATAAAAATAATAACAATAATAATAATAATAATAATAATAATAATAATAATAATATATATATATATTTAAATTAAGATTTTTATGGAGAAATTGTATTATAGTATAAGGATTTGTTTTGGTATGGTATGAAGATCTTAAGTATTGATGAATGATTTGTTTATGAAGATTTGTATTTTGTAAGAAGTTAATTATTTGAGAATTTTGAAAATGATTTTCTTGTGGACATGAGTTGATGATTTTATGGTATAGATTTCATAGGAAATGTGGAAATTGGAATTTTGTATGTATTTTAATAAAATTGGCAAAATCCCGTAGGTTTGTTAAATTGTGGGAAAAAGGTGTTTTTGGAGCATTTTTGACTTTGAAATTAGGTTAAAAATACTTATACTATGTTATAAATCATGAAAATTAGTACCCGGGGGTTTTGATGTCTTCCGGACGCAACGGTGAAGTCGGATTTCCTGTTTGACAGTGTTAAGACAGGTTTCTGGACAGATTTCATATGCTGTTTTTTTTTAGTATTTAATATGTCTTAGAGATGTGGTGTATGATTCATGATATGTGTATGTGTTTTATGTGTGATGGTAGTCGTATCTATGTGTTATGGTTGCTTTGAGGAAGATGTGAATGTGTGCTTATTTCCCGAATACGGTTGAACCTTGTAGGAAGCCGATTCGTAACCGGGAATTGATTAGGACATTTGTGAATTGTTTGCTTGGTCAAGGTACGTACACGCAGCATAGAATTGTAATATATGTTACGTACCATATGTTGTGGTAACAAAGGTAAAGTATGGGCATGTAATGTGTATATTGTTACGCTTCCGAATAATTTATTATATTATAACTTTTAATAAGCAGAGGTAGTATGACCTCACTAACTTGAAAGTGGACGTAGTATGACGTCAATTGGTGGAATGATTTACTCGCGGCCTTTGGAGCCTATGTGCCACCGCGGGGGTATGCATATTTGACCATAGACACCGAAGTAGGACGTGTGTCTATGGTAGAGACTTGCTTAGGGGTTAGCTCCCCCTAATGTATTGTCTCGCCTATGGAGTTTGAAGTGGTACCAGCAGTATGGCTGGAATAGATACAGCAGTATGGCTGAAAAAGATACAGCAGTATGGCTGACTAACTGGAACATGAAATTATTTAAGTTAATATCTTTACTTTGTTGTACTCGATTAGTTGAATTGTGATTACTTGCTGACGTGTACTTTTTTTTGGTCTTAACGATCCTGCGATGATGTCGTTTCCTCTTCGGATAATGACTAGCAGTAAGTTAATTGCAGGTGGGGAGTGAGTACTATTCTGGGAGAAATAAAATGTTATAATCAGAACTTATTATGAACCTAAGTTTCCGTATTTTCTTTTAATGTTGGTTTAAGAGGCGTGAACGCTCTCGAGTTGTAATAAATAGAATTAATTTTGCAAACTTACTTGCTATTTCGTCTTTATGTCTGGTAGATTATATTAGCACTATTAGAACTCGGTCTTCATGTTTTATTTCGCTTGAACCGTTTTAACTAACCGTTTAACGCCCCGGTTTGACTCGAACTATATTTGGTTACTCAAAAAGTCTATTTCTCTTTTAAAACGACACGAGTTAAACTACGGGATGTTACAATTGGTATCAGAGCGGGAGTTCTATTTAGTGTTATTTATCTAAACAGAAAGACTAATAATGAATAAATGATGACGAGAGTAATGGGTAGACATTAAGGGGAAATTATGTCTTTTGTTTAGTGTCATTAAGTATGTTGTCATACATAAGTTTTAATGTGTGTATGTTAGAAGTTATGTTTATACATTTGTAGTATTTTGTTTATATCTATCTTTGTCTTATCTTAGAAATGGATTGTCTCGTTTGCTTTATTTCTGAGTCAAAAAGTTCGATTATTGTTTTTCTGTCTTATCTTAGAAAGAGACCTGCTGAAGAGGGAATTGGTACCCTAGAAGAACCCTGGAGAGTGCACTAGCTTGGACAGAGATCGAGGCTTTATGAAATTGGGATAGAAAAGAGGATGAAAGTGACCTAGACTATACACGTAGTATGGAAATGATTTACAAGAAATCTAAACAAGTTTATTGAGAGTATAATAGATGAGGAGTTGGCTGAACTAAATGAGAGAATTGAACAGTTTGATCGAGAAATCGGCAGAAGGGTTAGATTAGTAGAGACTATGGGTCGGGACGGAATTGACATTTCGAAGTCTAGTGGGGTAAGGGCTGACATTATTGAGGAGGTTGTTCCCGTAGTTGACCTAAACTCAGCGTTACTGATAATCTTTGATGAGTTTGATTTTGAAGAGGACCTAGATGAGGATTCCGATAAGGATCCAGAAGAGGAACCCGAGGAGGATTTTGAGGAAGATCTTGAAGAGGAACAGGAGGATTATATGGAGGAAGATTCCTTAGGAGAGGTCGTAGAACCCTATGAGGATAATGTGGGAGACGGTTATGATGCTGATATGGAGAGAGAAATAGTTGATAGAAATGATACTATGATCGATAGTGATAGTGACAGTCATTTTAGGGGGTTGGTCGGTGAGGCGAGAAGATCCTATGAGTGAGGAAGAAAGTGAAATCATTATGTGGGAGGAAAGACCACCTGAACCAGTAATTGTAGAACTTTCTGATTCCACAGAGCGATTGTCTTTGAGTGATTCCTTATCTGTAGGAACTCTTTCGGATTCTGATAGCACGTCTAACGATGACTCTAGTGATGCTGATTTTGACCTTGATCGATACATGGACGATCAAGACCATTTGGATGTGTTACCTTTATTTGCCTGATTGTTTCTACTTCATCTGAGTATGCATGCGTACAAGTTCGTATGTCAAGTTCTATAGTAGTAATAAATCATGAACAATTTTGTTAGTTGAACGATCAGGTTATTTATTTTCAGACTTTTGTAATAGTCAAACAGTGGATATGTGGGATTTTATACCCAAGTAGTTTTGGATTGGAATAATATGGCATTACTGATTTGGATTTGAATGTTGTTCATCTTTGTGATATTATTTTTTTTATTTTTGTGTTATTTCTCGTGTTTTTCGTCCTCGTGAGATGGAAAGTGAAATTTACATAATGTGTTTATAAAAGTTTGAACATTAGTAGGTAGAATCGATTAGGTATTGTATTTTGGAAAAGTGGGAGGATTCGATTATTAGACTCTAGTATACTTGTCAATATGCCACCTTTCTTGAAAAGGCCCGAACAAAGAGGAAACTCTGATCGTGTGCTTCAAAACCTAATGAAGGCCCTAGTTGGCGCAAGGAATCCTAGACAGAAATCCCTGGAGGAAAGAGCTTCATCGATTAGTAAGAGGATAGTCTAGAGTAAACCCTCGACTTATAGTGGGAAAGGTGAACCTCCTATGCTGGAACACTGGCTGAGAGAATTTGATAAACTCTTTAATATGGTGAGATGTTCCGCTGAGTTCATGGTTCACTAAGCCGCGTTTTTCCTAATGGAAGACATTGACTATTGGTGGACCCATAGTAAGACAAGGTTAATAGCTGAAAACGATGGTGACTTAAGCTAGAAAATTTAAGGGAGCGTTAAGGATCAATTCTATCCGCTTCATGTGTGAAAGGACAATACAAATGAGTTTGCTAGGTTTGAGATGGGGAATTTGACAGTGGATGACTATTACCAGAAATTATAGAACACTTGAAGTTTTGCCCTGAGGATGTCCCAACTGAGGGAAAGAAAATTCAGCGCTTCGAATTAGGTCTATCGTATGAGATTCAAAAACACATTGAGACTGATAGATACGATACTTTAGACCAACTATACAAGAGAGCAGCATAGATTGGAAATGTTATTAGGAATGAACAAGAGAAGATGGGTCATTGTGGGGAAAAGAGGAAGGAACCCATGCTTCAGAATGCAATGAATGAGAGTAATCACGTTCATAACCAATTCAAGAAGCATAAGCCGTTTGGAGGCGTCCAAGAAAAAGGCTTCCATACAGGCCAGAACATCAAGAGTAAAGGGGATTCGACCCTAGAGGTTATGATGCAGAAGCCTTTATATGACCGCAATGGGAAGGAAAGAATTTATAACTGTAGAATATGCTAGAAAAAAATCATCCAGGAAAGGACTGCCGGGGTATGTTTGTGGACTGTTCTCACTATGGTAAACCGGGCCATAGAATGTATGAGTGTTATACTCGTTTGGAACAACAAGAGCTTCAAGGGGGAAATCATCGAGGCTTTCAATAACAATGTTTCGGTAACGAACGATGTGGTAATAACGAAGCTGGAAAGGGAAACCACAATGGTGGTAATTTTGGTCGAAACTTGGTGGGTGCCACAAACCCTAGGTTTCAAGGGAATCACTCCGGTGTTCAGCAACCATAAGGGAATTCTAAAAACGAGAATTTTTCAGGTCAATGTGGTAATCAAGGTGGTGCTACCACTGCTTACTCAGAAAAATGGCAAACTTTCAGCAGTGAACTTAAGAAAATCAACACATGCGTCGGATGTGGTCACTGGTACGTTCTGCATCAATACAAAGTGTGTTAAAGCACTTATTGATTCTGGTGCATCGTACTCGTTCGTTTCAAAATCTAGAGTTAAGGAATTAAGTTTGGAAAAAAAAAACCCAAGGAAACATCTCTTTCAGTCGCTATTGCTTTTGGAGAGACTTTTCATCGTAGCATGTTGTTTCGTGAAGTGTTGGTTAAGATAGGAAAAGTAAAATTTTCCAGTGATTTATTTCCTCTGGAAATGGATGATCTAGATGTAATACTTGGGATGGATTGGCTGAATATATATAAAGCGATAATAGATTGTGAAGAACAATATGTGACTCTTAGTGGACCTAGGGGGATAAGGTTAAATATAGGAGTCTTTCTAAGGGACCAAAGGTAAAAATCGTGTCGGTATTGAAAGTCAGAAAACTAATCAAGCAAGGGTAACCGTGGTTTTTGTGCAGTATAAGTAAGGTGAAGGAGCGGAAGGTGCGTCTTGAGGACATTCCGGTGGTCAAGGACGTTAAGGATGTTTTTCCAGAAGAACTTCCTAGTATGCCACTAAGAAGGGACGTGGACATTTCGATCGAATTACTACTTGGGATAGGGCTAATGTCAAAAGCTCCTTACCAAATAGCCCAAAGGAGATGGAGGAATTGAAGGTTCAATTAGAGGAGTTGTTAAAAAAGGGTTATATACGACCTAGTGTTTCTCCTTGAGGAGCCCGGTGTTGTTTGTGAGGAAAAAGGACGAACTATGTGTCTCTGTATTGATTACAGAGAACTGAATAAGGTCACTGTTAAGAATAAGTACTAGTTACCACGGATCGATGATCTTTTTGATCAGCTCTAAGGAGCTAGAGTCTTTTCAAAGATCAATCTGCGGTCAGGGTACCATCAGTTACGTATTAAAGAGCAGGATATCAGTAAAACAGCTTTTAGAACGAGGTACGGACACTTCGAATTAACCGTGATGCCTTTTGGGTTGACGAATGCACCAGTAGCTTTTATGGGATTGAGGAATCGGGTTTTAATGCATATCTCGATAAGTGTGTGGTAGTGTTGATTAATGACATTTTGGTATACTCTAATACTCAAGAAGAACACCGAGAACATCTAAAGTTAGTCTTGCAGATTCTACGGGAAAATCAGTTGTATGCAAAATGTTCAAAGTGTGAGTTTTGGTTAGAACAGGTGGCCTTCCTAGGTCATCTCATCTCTAAGGATGGTATTTCAGTCGATGAGACGAAAGTGGAGGCCGTCCGAGACTGGTCTACACTTCGAAATGTCACGGAAGTTCGGAGTTTCTTGGGTTTAGCCGGGTATTATCGTCGTTTTGTAAAGGACTTCTCCCGTATTGCTCGCCCACTTACATCCTTGATGAAGAAGGAGAAGAAGTTTGAGTGGACCGAAGACTGCGAGAGAGCCTTTTAATTGTTGAAGGAAAAAAATTAACCACTGCTCCAGTATTGGTCTTACCTGATCCTTCTTTGGAGTACTCCGTGTATAGCGATGCTTCCAAACATGGTTTTGGTTGTGTCTTGATGCAAGATAGGAAGGTAGTAGCTTATGCTTCGCGACAATTGAAGACTCACGAAGTCAACTATCTAACGCATGACTTAGAGTTAGCGGCTGTGGTTTTTTGCGTTGAAGATCTGGCGTCATTATCTGTATGGAGTGAAATGTACGATCTTCACAGATCACCAAAGTTTACAATTCTTGTTTTCACAACTCGAGCTTAATTTGCGACAACGACGTTGGTTGGAATTAATCAGTGATTACGATTTGGAGATTTCTTATCACGAGGGTCGCGCAAATGTGGTTGTTGATGCCCTGAGTAGGAAATCGAAACACTCGTTGATTACTTCTGAGGAGTTAAGTGAGGAGTTTGAGAGAATGAATTTAGAGATAATCAAAGAAGGGGAGCTAGAGGCCAAGTTGGGGGCTTTATCTGTTCGACCTACATTCTTTAAGGATTTTATGACTAAACAGTTGGATGACTCCAAGTTTGTTAAGCTTCGTGAGCAGGTCAGTGTAGGTAAAGCTGAAGGTTTTACAATTCATGAGGATGGTCGCATTTGTTTTAAAGGACGATGGTGTGTACCGGATGGGTGTGACTCTTTAAAGGAGAGATTGTTGAATGGAGCGCATAACTCTAAGTACTCTGTTCGCCCTGGTGGGGACAAGATGTATCAAGATTTAAAGGGCATGTTTTGGAGGTCGGGAATGAAGAAGAATATTGCAAAAGTTGTTTCCAAGAGTTTAACGTGTCTAAAGGTTAAGAGTAAACATCGAAGACCAGTTGGGTTACTGCAACCTTTAGAAGTTCTGGTATGGAAGTGGGACGACATTTCTATGGATTTCGTGTTACTTTTGACATGAACTAGGGCTGGTAATGATACTCTTTGGGTTATTGTGGATAGGCTTACTAAGTCTGCCAGGTTTATTCGGATGAACTGTAAGTAGGATATGGAACAACTTGCTTGTGCTTCCATTAAATATGTGGTTCGATATCATGGGATACCTCGTACTTTTGTCTGCGATCGGGTTACTCGATACTTGTCACATTTCTGGAAATTGTTACAGCATGCTTTGGGAAACACTCTTCTCTATAGTACGTCTTTCCACCCTATGACGGATGGTCAAACTGAACGTGTTAATCAGGTGCTTGAGGACATGTTGAGAGCGATAGCCATGGAGTGGCAGGGTTCATTGGATGACCATTTGGATCTGGTGGAGTTCTCTTATAATAACAATTATCAGGCCACAAGTCAAATGGCTCCGTTTGAGGCACTTTATGATTGCAAGTGCCGTAGCCCGGTGTCTTGGGATGATTTCACTGAGTCTATCACCTTAGGACCGGATATGTTAGTTCAGATGACTGAACAAGTTAAGCTAATTCGCGAGAAAGTGAAGGCAGCCCAAGATCGACAGAATTCATACGCCGATCTTCGCTATCAGCTTGATGAGTATGCAGTAGGCGACAAAGTCTACTCCGTGTGTCTCTAATGAAAGGCGTGATTCGTTTTGGTGCTAGTGGGAAGTTAAGCCCACGTTTCATTGGTCCCTATAATATTGTGGAAAGGATAAGGAAGGTAGCTTACCAGTTAGGGTTGCCTAATGCGCTGGGTAAGGTTCACGACGTTTTTCATATCTCCTAGTTAAAACGTTATGTTACGGTTTCTTCGCATGTCTTAGACCCAGAGCCGTTAGATCTTGATGAGAACCTCACCTATGAAGAGCAACCTGTTAAGAGTTTAGATAGAAAGGTTCGCAGTACTCGGCGAAATGATGTTGCAATGGTTAAGATTCTATGGTCAAATCATCGGTCACAAGAGGCAACTTAGGAAACAGAAGCTTCCATGCAAGAGAAGTATCCACACCTTTTCTCTTAGGTAAGTGAGTTACGGGGACGTAACTTTTTAAGGGGGGTAGAAGGCGATAGGAATTTCGCGCGTTGATTTATTTCGACCTATTTTCTTTCATTATGTGCTTGTTTTGTGGTTTGTGTGTGTGCTTGTTTTATGTTTTATGTTTTTTTTTTTTTTTTTTTTGTTTGTAAGTTATGGTTTTGGGGTCAAAACCCTTTTAAGGGGGGTAGTCTGTAACACCCCGATATTTTCCCGATATATTTAATGATTTAATAGTAATATTATTTATATAAATAATGTTTTTATTTATTTATTTTGGGCTTGACCATGTATTTTCAGGTCCTTTTTAACAATTTAGCCTTTTCGGGCCCAAAACCTTTAACCCATTTCTTATTTCAAAATTTTAAAAGAAAAAAAAAAATAAAATGGAGGAATATGATAGGTTGGCCAGTCCATTAGGGTTTGGCTTGGGTTGTAACTCCCATTAGAGTGAAATGAAAGATCACTCAATAATGACCCATTATTCTTATTCCTTAATTCTTTATTTGCTTAATGTCCTTAATTCCTTAATTCATTTGCATTCTACTTTCAATTCCTAGAAAACTTAAGAAAAACTCCCACAAAACCTACCTAATTCCACACGCCTAGAACCATTTGCAACCGTGAATTTTTGGTGTTTTTCATATAATTGTAAGTATAAGTCTCCATTTATTTTTATATTAAGTTTAAATTTAATTATGTGATTTGGTGAATTTTGATCCATGACCATTTCTTCCATGATTTAACAAAATGATGTAAATTTTCTATATAGTTATCACATGATAGTGTAGGATGTTTTGCTTTAGAATTTATCTTTATATGAGCATGTTAAATTAAGGTGATGGAGGAATGGATAAAAATAATAACAATAATAATAATAATAATAATAATAATAATAATAATATATATATATATATTTAAATTAAGATTTTTATGGAGAAATTGTATTATAGTATAAGGATTTGTTTTGGTATGGTATGAAGATCTTAAGTATTGATGAATGATTTGTTTATGAAGATTTGTATTTTGTAAGAAGTTATTATTTGAGAATTTTGAAATGATTTTCTTGTGGACATGAGTTTATGATTTTATGGTATAGATTTCATAGGAATGTGGAAATTGGAATTTTGTATGTATTTTAATAAAATTGGCACAATCCCGTAGGTTTGTTAAATTGTGGGAAAAAGGTGTTTTTGGAGCATTTTTTGACTTTGAAATTAGGTTAAAAATACTTATACTATGTTATAAATCATGAAAATTAGTACCCGGGGGTTTTGATGTCTTCCGGACGCAACGGTGAAGTCGGATTTCCTGTTTGACAGTGTTAAGACAGGTTTCTGGACAGATTTCATATGCTGTTTTTTTTTAGTATTTAATATGTCTTAGAGATGTGGTGTATGATTCATGATATGTGTATGTGTTTTATGTGTGATGGTAGTCGTATCTATGTGTTATGGTTGCTTTGAGGAAGATGTGAATGTGTGCTTATTTCCCGAATACGGTTGAACCTTGTAGGAAGCCGATTCGTAACCGGGAATTGATTAGGACATTTGTGAATTGTTTGCTTGGTCAAGGTACGTACACGCAGCATAGAATTGTAATATATGTTACGTACCATTATGTTGTGGTAACAAAGGTAAAGTATGGGCATGTAATGTGTATATTGTTACGCTTCCGAATAATTTATTATATTATAACTTTTAATAAGCAGAGGTAGTATGACCTCACTAACTTGAAAGTGGACGTAGTATGACGTCAATTGGTGGAATGATTTACTCGCGGCCTTTGGAGCCTATGTGCCACCGCGGGGGTATGCATATTTGACCATAGACACCGAAGTAGGACGTGTGTCTATGGTAGAGACTTGCTTAGGGGTTAGCTCCCCCTAATGTATTGTCTCGCCTATGGAGTTTGAAGTGGTACCAGCAGTATGGCTGGAATAGATACAGCAGTATGGCTGAAAAAGATACAGCAGTATGGCTGACTAACTGGAACATGAAATTATTAAGTTAATATCTTTACTTTGTTGTACTCGATTAGTTGAATTGTGATTACTTGCTGACGTGTACTTTTTTTTTGGTCTTAACGATCCTGCGATGATGTCGTTTCCTCTTCGGATAATGACTAGCAGTAAGTTAATTGCAGGTGGGGAGTGAGTACTATTCTGGGAGAAATAAAATGTTATAATCAGAACTTATTATGAACCTAAGTTTCCGTATTTTCTTTTAATGTTGGTTAAGAGGCGTGAACGCTCTCGAGTTGTAATAAATAGAATTAATTTTGCAAA
The DNA here is from genome assembly GCA_019776075.1 of Amaranthus palmeri. Classification (NCBI taxonomy): domain Eukaryota; kingdom Viridiplantae; phylum Streptophyta; class Magnoliopsida; order Caryophyllales; family Amaranthaceae; genus Amaranthus; species Amaranthus palmeri. Next base: position 691,288 of record JAAKBH010000324.1, read on the forward strand.
CTTACTTGCTGTTTCGTCTTTATGTCTGGTAGATTATATTAGCACTATTAGAACTCGGTCTTCATGTTTTATTTCGCTTGAACCGTTTTAACAAACCGTTTAACGCCCCGGTTTGACTCGAACTATATTTGGTTACTCAAAAAGTCTATTTCTCTTTTAAAACGACACGAGTTAAACTACGGGATGTTACAGCAGGAGAAGAAGGATGAGAAGGAGGGTCCTGCACCCCCTCAGGTAGAAATGAAAACTCTTCCCTCTCATTTGGAGTATGCTTTTCTTGGTGATGGTTCTGCTTACCCTATTATTGTCTGTAGTGATCTCAATGGTAGTGAGCTAGACCGGTTGGTCAATTTGGTTAGGAAATATCGGAAAGCCATTGGGTACACGATTGACGATATCAAGGGTATTAGTCCGTCCATTGTTACTCACCGCATTAATGTTGATCCTGATGTTACTCCTTCCATAGAGGGACAGAGGCGACTCAATCCCAATATGAAGGAGGTTGTTAAGAAAGAGGTGCTTAAGCTGCTAAATGCTGGGATCATCTACCCTATCTCTGATAGTAAGTGGGTATCCCGAGTACAGGTTGTCCCTAAAAAAGGAGGTGTGACTGTTGTTGAAAATGATAAAAATGAGTTAATCCCGACCCGAACAGTCACAGGGTGGCGTATGTGCATTGATTATAGAAAGTTGAACAAAGCCACCCAAAAAGACCATTACCCCATTCCCTTCATAGACCAAATGTTGGAACGGTTGGCTAAGCACTCCCATTTTTGTTATTTGGATGGATACTCTGGATTCTTCAAGATCCCTGTTCATCCAGATGATAGGGAGAAGACCACATTCACATGTCCCTATGGTACCTTTGCATATCGGAGGATTCCATTTGGATTATGTAATGCTCCTGCCACCTTCCAGCGCTGCATGATGAGCATTTTTTCTGAGTATATTGAGTATTGCATGGAGGTTTTCATGGACGACTTCTCTGTATATGGCGACTCTTTCGATGATTGCTTAGCCAATCTGGAGAAAGTGCTTGCTAGAGGCGAAGAAGTCAACCTGGTCCTCAACTGGGAAAAGTGTCATTTTATGGTTCGACAGGGTATAGTCTTGGGTCATCTTGTGTCTAGTAGAGGTATTGAGGTCGATAAGGCCAAAGTCGAGGTTATAGAGAAACTACCCCCTCCAGTTAATGCGAAGGGAATCCGTAGTTTTCTTGGGCATGCACGTTTTTATAGGAGGTTCATACCGGACTTTTCTAAGGTTGCCCGACCTTTGACTGAGCTTTTGGCCAACGATGTACCTTTTGTTTTCACTGACGCTTGTTTAGCTGCTTTTGATAAATTGAAACAGGCTTTGACTACGGCACCGGTTATCCAACCTCCCGATTACAACCTGCCCTTTGAGTTGATGTGTGATGCTAGTGACTATGCTGTGGGGGCAGTGTTGGGACAACGTAAGGATGGTAAGTTGCATGCCATCTATTACGCGAGTAAGACCTTGAATGAGGCACAGGTAAATTATGCAACCACCGATAAAGAACTTCTGGCAGTGTATATGCGCTAGAGAAGTTTAGATCCTATCTCATAGGGTCTAAGATTATTGTTTATACTGACCACTCTGCTCTTAAGTTTTTGTTTAGTAAGAAAGATGCTAAGGCGAGACTAATTCTGGTGGATTTTGTTGTTACAAGAGTTTATATCTGCAGATTGTTGATAAGAAAGGAGCAGAGAATTCCGTGGCTGATCATTTGTCCAGACTTGTATTGGATGAGGTGTCAGGTACGCCTGACATTGATGATTCCTTCCCTGATGATCAGTTAATGGTTCTCGCAGATGCTGGTGATGCTCCTTGGTTCGCAGAAATAGCGAAACTATCTAGCCATGGGTGTGCAGCCCTCTGGGTTGAAATGCATACCAAAGGAAGAAGTTTTACCATGACGTCCGCTACTACTTTTGGGACGATCCATTGTGTTCAGGGCATGTGCAGATGGCATTCTCCGCGTTGCATCCCTGAAAGTGAGGTACTTTCTATCCTTAGGCATTGTCATGATCTACCTTGCGGTGGACATGCTGCTTCTTCTAAGACTGCTGCTAAAGTGTACAATGTGGATTTTATTGGCCATCTCTTTTTAGAGATGCAACAGGCATATGTTAAGATGTGTGACCGCTTGTCAAAGAGTTGGCAATTTCCCAAAGTCCAATGCCATGTCAATGAATCCATTGTTGAGGTTGAGATTTTTGATGTTTGGGGTGTTGATTTTCAGGGGTCCTTTCCCTTCCTCATTTGGAAAACCGATATATTCTTGTTGCTGTTGATTATGTTTCCAAGTGGGTGGAGGTCGTTGCGACTAAGACCAATGATGCAAGGGTGGTAACCAAGTTTTTCAAAAAGACTATCTTTCCACGTTTTGGTTGCCCCCGCGCACTCATAAGTGACAATGGGACCCACTTTATGGAGCCAACAATTTGAAAATCTTCTTAGGAAGTATGGTGTTGTCCACAGGTATTCCTTGCCATATCACCCCCAGTGGTAGTGGGCAAGTTGAGATTTCCAATCGCGAGCTTAAGCTCATTCTTGAGAAGACCGTGCACATGTCCCGAAAGAATTGGTCTGACAAGCTTGATGATGCCTTACGGGCTTATAGAACGGCTTTTAAGACTCCTATCGGGACCACGCCTTTCCGTTTGGTCTATGGGAAGCATTGTCATCTTCCCGTGGAGCTAGAACACAAGGCACATTGGGCGGTTAAGGCCCTTAAACTATGATCTAAAACGTGCAGGTGATAAGAGGCTCTTAGACCTCAATGAGCTCGACGAGATACGCCTAGATGCGTATGAGAGTGCCATAATCTACAAAGAGAAAACAAAAAAAATGGCACGATCAACGCATCACTAGGCGGGAATTCAAAGAAGGAGAGAAAGTATTGGTTTTAACTCCAGGCTCAAGTTCTTTCCCAGTAAGCTTAAGTCTCGGTGGTCCGGACCATACACTATACTAAAGTGTTTCCTTATGGATCACTTGAAGTAACCGGACCAAATGGCAACCCGTTTCATATTTTATTTTTTTTACTAATATTTTTTTTGTTTTGTTATTGTTAATGGTTGTTTCGTGTGCAGTTAAAAAAAAATACGAAACAGTCAGAATTGAGGCAGAAGGGAAAAGTCGAGTCGGCTAAGGTTCAAAATGAGGTAACGCCGACTCGGCGAAAGCGTTCTGGAAAGATTGAAAATGGGCAGAACCCAAACGCCGACTCGGCAATAGTGTGTGAGAATGGTGCGCCGACTCGGCGATTTGTTTCTGGAACTTCTTTCGGCTTTTTAAAGCCGAGCACACCCCAAACCCTCATTTCTCACCTCTCATTTCAGATTTTCTCATCCTCTATACCCTAATCCCTTTCTCTCTCCACCTCCAAACCCTCATCTTCTCCATTCAAGAGATCTTAAGCCTCCCAATCTCCATTCTTAAGCCTTCAACCTAGCTTTCTTGGGTTATCATTCTTGCAAATTGGTAGAGAAGGTCGTTCAAAGGGTTGGAATTTGGTATCGCAACAATTCATCCTCAATTTCAAATTGGAAGGGTATAATTTCTATCTTTTGTCTTTCAATTTTGATTTGTGCTTTTTTGTAGTATTAATTTGTTGTTAGTAGACCTCTAGGCTTAGAACTCTTGGATCTCATTTGGCAGTTGTTTGATTTTCTTGTTTGGGACATTGTTGTGTTGTAGTTGTGCTGTCATTTTGAGGATCTGTGGTTTAGCTGTTTATTATTTTCAGACCATCATGAAAACCTATTTAGATCCAAGAAGAAAGCCCCGGTGAGTCTTCCTCCTCTCAAAGGGAGGAACAACAATTCTCAACCACCACCGCCAAGCCAACCCCGAAAAGCCCAATCCAAGATATCAGGAAACATGGGGTGTAAGCTCACTTCCGCTCAATCCAAGATTTTTGGGAAAGATACGGGAACGAGTTTTACTCCCCACTAAATTTGTGGACACGCATGCCTGCACAC